>PVJC01018542.1:0-31758 GCA_004026665.1 Murina feae | reverse complement strand
CCACAACCAAGGTACATGCCTTGATCAGAATCAAACCTGGGACCCCTCAGTCCTCAGGTTGCCCCTCTATACACTGAGCCAAACTGGTTAGGGCCTAACTTCTTTTTTAATAAATTCACTATGGTTGCAATGTGCAGGATGAACTAAAGAGGGGCAAGGACAGAATCTCAATGAGAGACAAGGATGGGTTGGACCAGGTGGAGAGTAGAATTGGTAAGGAATAATAAGATGCTGGACATATTTTTCAAAGAAAAGCCAACATATTTGTCAATGGATTGGATGTGAGGTGTGAAACAAAGAGAGGAGTCCAAGGTAAAGATTCTATGTGAGGAGTCACACAGCCAGGTGTATACATTAGAGCATTCCTTCTAGTAATCACTCCTGATGATAGGCTCTTTGTGCACTTGAAAGCAGTTAATTCCTGAGGGAAAAACTCTGATTTAGAAGATTAATTAAATCTCCTAAGGAAGGATCTTTAATGAAATATGGTCACTCTTGTTGATTGTAGACAAAAAGTCAACTAGGTATTCTTTCTGCAAAAAGAAATTGGGAAAAAGAAAAGATTGCACTCCAGTATATACATACATGACCTTTACAAAGAGAAAGTAAGTAGTTCCTTTATGGAGAGGAAGGAGAACTTAAGGGAGAGGCTGTTTTATCTACAGAGTTTAGTAAATTAACATTCTTCCTACAGGACTTTCATAATCAACATAGGATGTAATTCCTGTCTTGGCTATGGTTCTTGTCACCAATTTTGACACTCTTGCCTATATCCATTGGGCAATAGAGAAACTCCGAAATCATTGCCCCCTCAACTTCCTATTTCATGCCCACGCTTGTTCCCTTTTTTAGAAATATCTGTTGTTGATAGTATAGCCAAAGAATAGCATTCTTCTATCCTGTGACTTCCTGATTCTCCTCTTATAAATACAAGGGCAGAGCTGAGTCCAGGGCATCAGGGAGCAAAGAGCTCAGGATCTTCAGGCCAGTGCTATCTGCACACTGAGGAGATGGACGTCTCTGCAGCTGTTCTCTCTGCCCTCTTCATTGTTGCAACCCTTGGATCCCCTACCCATGGGTCCCTGGCCCATGAATCCTGGGATGATGGTGAGTTCAATGAGCCTTCTCACTGGGGACCAATTGAACAGTAACTTGCAGTTAGGGAGGAAACACAGAGGGACACTCTCCTGCAACATAGAGGAGAATTTGGCAGTTTTTTAAAAACTGTAGCAGTAGAAGTAGGTATAGGCCTTTGTCTGCAGCTTTTGGTCCATGGGAAAAACCCTATATAGAATACTTGTACCACCTGGGGAAACAATTCTCTCCCTTTTCATGGCCAGAATTATTTGATACTTTCTCTTAGCTGATATAGGACCATAGGTACAAGATCAAAAGAACTGTACTAAAATTATAAATCTGGATAAAGAAGCATAGAACACTGCATTAGAACTATTATAAACATGTAGAGTGAAACTATCATTTTGAAGAAGAAATGAGACAAGCTAGACAAGTGACTCACCTAAGTCCACCTAATTATTCTATTTTTAAAAACTAATATCTAGCACTGTCAATGTATAAGCAGGCACTGCTCTAAATTGTCTTATAGATAGTAATACGTTGAGTCATTTTAAAAACCCTGGTATCAGGATTTTAGAGATGCTTAGGTGGAGCACGGCCAAAAAAACATTGGGAACCACTGCTCTAGATGTATTTTGAAATGCAGAATCTTTCAGGTTTTGCAAAGGTAATATAGCCCTGGCTGGTTTTCTCAGTGGTTAGAGCATTGGCCCTTAGACAGAAGGGCCACAGGTTCAATTCCCATTCTGGGAGAAGGGGGTTAGGCTGAGGAGTGGGGTAGGTGGAAATGCTGAGACACTGCTGCCTCCCAGTGACTTCTCTTTCCTTCTTGTTTGTTTCTCCCAAATAGAACCAAGAATGGTGATGCGTCAGTTGAATCCCAGAAGGCACTCTCATGGTAAATGAGCCTGGCCAGTCTAACGCAGCAGTTGGGCACTGACCCAGAAACCATTAGATCACTGGTTCAATTCTGGGTCAGGACACATTCCCAGATTGCAGACTCAATCCCCAGTAGGGGCCTTGCAGCCTCTCTCACATCTAAATTTCTATCTCTCTATCCCTCTTCCTTCCTCTCCTTCTAAAAATCAATGAAAATATTATGTGTTTTTTAAATAAGGTCAATGTTTAGTTGTGGCATATATTTAAAAGCAGCTGGTGGGTACAGATCTGCTCAGTGGCTTCATTCGCCTTGTTTAGAGGACAATGGGAAAGAGAAAGGGTGCTGAGGATGTTTAACATCTACAGGGAAGATCAGATTGGGCCGTGGGTCCCTCCTCCATAGATGACCTCTCTTCCTCCTGCCTGTCCTGGAGAAGGCTCACCTAGGGAAGAGGGTGCTCTCTGATGCCTCCTGCACTCATCAAACCCTTCCACTTCTGGGAGAAATGGTCCTGGCCCTGTTGTGTCCTTGACCTGGGTGCCCTCAGACACAACTCCACCCGGGGAAATATGAAGCAAGGCGATGCCAGCAAATACTGTAGAGAAGGAAACATGCCCTCTGAGCCCAGTGCCTAGCACCCTCCCCAGTACTTTGGAGGGAAGGAGGAAAGGAAATAGTCCTTAAACTGCCTTTTCTCTCGCTATAGATTTTTACCGTCCTCCTGACTGCTGCCCGTCCTATACCCCACGAAAAATCCGATGCATATTCATGGAAAATTACTTTGTAACGACCAGTGGATGCTCCCAGCCTGCTGTCATGTAAGTGCCAAACACACCAGCCATATCTTGGAAGGAGGGACCTGATGATGGATGGATGCCCATAAAAGTCATATTCTCTGGATCCTTCCAGGTCAAGGGAGGCTGTGTCCTCATTCTTATCCTGCAGAGCATCAGATATGAGATGTTCCCATTGAAGATGGAAGCTAGGAAAGGAGGGAGAGAGCAGGAGTAGGTCTGCACCAGGAAACTCCCATGAGTCACTAAGGAAGTCTCACAGGCTGAGGGAGTGTCTCAGAGAGGAAGACACCCTGAGTTCTTGCAGCAGAGAAAGGAACAAGCAGGGCTGAGTGGAGAATCTGAAGGGCTGGGAAGATGGGGCTCCTCATCTCTATTTGCAGACCCCTCCTCAGCGTGTCATCTTTCTCCACCTTGTTCCCCAGCTTCACCACCAAAAGGGGGCAGCATATCTGTGCCAACCCCAACAATGCAGAAGTTCAGGCTTGTGTAATGAACCTGAAGAAGGATTCATTGGAGCTACTGAGCCAATTGTTGACTGATAAGAAGGGATACTGAGTCCCAGCCACCCATCTCCATTCTCTCTTCCCTCACCTCCTGGGAGCTTCTTGGCCTGAATTATTTTTTCAAAGCAATAATTACTGTTCTGTTTTGGTTATAAAAGCTGTGCATTAATAAAAGGTACCCAATTTAACTTCACTTGACCTTTGAGAGGAAAAAGCAATGCAGGAATTGCTGAACTTTGGATTTGTGTTTTTCAAAATGAGACATCAGAGTATCATTTTTTTAAGAAGCTAAAAACATGCCTCATTCAGCCCTGGCCAGCGTGGATCAATGGTTAGAATATAGGCCCTCACACTAAGGGGTCTTAGTTTTAACTTCCAATCACAAGCAGTACCTGTTTTGCCAGTTTGATTCCGACACTGATGGGGTGCATATGGGAGGCAATGAGTCTATGTATCTCTCTCATATTGATGTTTCTCTCTCTCTCTCTCTCTCTCTCTCTCTCTCTCTCTCTCTCTCTCTCTCTCTCTCTCCTCTCTGCCTCCTCCCCACCTCGTTTCCACTGTCATGGGAAAAAATAGCAAGTAAGAATTAAAAAATAAAGAAAAATTTAAAAAAACATGACTCACTCAAATTTGACAGATTGCATATATGTCAAAGATGTACTTAACCTGTTAATGAGGGAACCATAAAAATGATTCTACTATCATCTGAGGAACAGAGATTTATACAGTTAATTGGTGTGGTGTTCTAAAATATGGTTAACTTACAGAATAGTAAAGTAATATTCAATATTGCAATATAACTATAACGTTTGCAGTTATCTTTTCTATTGAAAAACACACACACTCCCACACACATTTGCATCTGTGCTGGACAAAAATTTACAAGTTAACATCTAAGTGCACAAAGTTTGTGACTTGATCAATAGTAAATAGGGCATCAATCAAAAGTTCATCCACCTCCCCCTGCCCCTCCCCCCCATGAAAAGAGTCCTGAGGTGGGCCTTTTGGACAATTTCCCAATGTAATTGAAAGGCATGTAGTCATCTTGTTGCCTTATTTCCATTTGGAATGTGTTTTTTTTTGTGTGTGTGTGTGTAGATATACTTCCTAAAATATGTCTTCTTTGAAGTTAAAGGACATTAAGGAAAACATTTCAAATTTAAGTTAATATCAATTTTACATTCATACCTTTAAAGCCTATACATTTATATTTACAGCTAGAGGGAGGCCCAGTGCACAAAAATTTGTGCACTTCAGGTTGGGGGGGGGGGGTCCCTCAGCCTGACCTGTGACCTCTCACAGTTTAGGAACCCTCAGGAGATGTCCAACTATGGCTTAGGCCCGCTCCCCAGGAGATTGGGCCTAAGCTGGCAATCAGACTTCCTTCTGGCAGTCCAGGAGCCCTCGGGGGTTGTCCACTGACCAGCGAGGAGCAGGCCTAAGCTGTAGTCGGACATCCTTAGCACTGCTGAGGAGGCGGGAGAGGCTCCTGCCACCAATGCTGCTGTGCTGGCAGCCGTCAGCCTGGCTTGTGGCTGAGCAGAGCTCCCCCTGTGGGAGTGCACTGATCACCAGAGAGAGGTTCCTGCACTGAGTGTCTGTACCCTGGTAGTCAGTGTGTGTCATGGTGACCAGTCATTCCCAGTTGTTCTGCTGTTAGGGTCAATTTCCATATTACCCTTTTATTATATAGGATAGAGGCCTGGTGCATGGGTTGGGGCTGGCTGGTTTGACCTGAAGGGTGTCCCGGATCAGGGTAGGGGGTCTTATTGGGGTACCTGACCAACCTGGGTGAGGGGGTGATGGCTGTTTTCAGACTGGCTACACGCCCTGATGACCCAAGCTCCCAGCCTCTCCTTTTTTTATCTTCTTTTTTTGGGGATTTATTTATCTTCTACAATTGAAATTTTGTAGCCTTGAGTGGAGCCCAGAGCCAACAAGGGCAGGCAGAAAGCTTGGCTGGGGGCAACCCAAGCCTCCTCCTCGCTCCAGTTCTTTGGCCGCCAACAGCTTAGTTGGGTTAATTTGCATACTCGCTCCTGATTGGCTTCTGGGTGTTGCTGGAGCATACTGGAGTTGGTTAATTTTCATGTTTCTCTTTTATTGTATAGGATTAGTAAATCTTTGTCAACTGTCTCATAAAACTCAGAAGAAAGTACTAAATTCTAAACAATCAGAAAGCTTTTCTAGGCATCTATCATAAAGGCTGCATAGATTAATGGTTGGAAGTAAATAGATTTTGCCTGAGCTTCCTGTTTTATAGGTACTCATCTCAAAAAGATTGAAAAACCAAGAGGACATGAGGATCAGTCTCTAGAAAAACAAAAAGTACACAGGCATACTCAGCCAAAAATCTGAGTTCTGTGTGACTTAGTCGATTCAGAGAGAGACAATCATATTCTTGCTACACAGAGGACATCTGCCACTGATATGGCAGTGTACTAAACATAAGGACTTATACACTATGGTTTGTGCTTATGTTTATTTTTCCTGTTAGATCATGAGTTACTAGAAGGGTAGGACCCTGACTTACCCATCTTTGTGTCTACAGTACTAGGTACAGCGTCTAGCATATTCTTTTTTAACTAGTTTATTTTTATAGTATATTTTTATTGATTTCAGAGAGGAAGGGAGGAGAGACAGAGACATCAACGATGAGAGAGAATCATTGGTTGGCTGCCTCCTGCATGCTGGCTATTGGGGATTGAGCCCACAACCTGGGCATGTGTCCTTGACCAGAATCAAACCTGGGACCTCTCAGTCTGCAGACCAACACTCTATCCACTGAGTCAAACCAGTTAGGGCTAACTTTTTATTGATTGGCATTTTTTAAATGAATGGGAATACTTACACTAGAATGAAATAATTAGCTTATAGTGTATTTCACAGTAGAAGTAATGAATGACCTAATCTATTGAGCAGTTATTTGTCATTTGTCTTCCTCCAAACTGTTTGTAAGGCTTAGAACCCAGATGGAAGAGGTACCCAAAAAGATCAATACAAAAGTGGTTGCTATTTTTAGTGTCATATGAGGCTTGTTATAATCACTTCCCTAAAGCCAAAAAGAATCCATTTGCTAAAGAAAACCATTAATTAGCTTAATAAGGATTAATGATATACAAGCTCTAGGTGCCAGGGACAAAGGATCATAATTAAGTTTTTATAGAAAATAACATCTCCTTATATCTCAATAAATAGAATTATTAGGCAAGCATTTCATCTTTGACAAGGAGGATGAAGATGAAGAGATTTTTATTTTGTAATTAGTAAAATATGGGCATTCTTGATATATTTACTTATGTAGACATTTCTTACTATATCACTTAATCATAATTTTTAAATCATGTTTTTAGTGATTTCAGAGAGAGAAAGGGAGAGGGAGAGGGAGGTAGAAACATAATGAGAGAGAATCGCCCCCAGGATTGAGTCTGAAACCTAGGCAAGTGCCCTGACTGGGAAGCAAATCATGGCCCCCTGGTTCATGGGTCAATGCTCAGCCATTTAGCTATATTGGCTGGGCTTAACCATCATTTTATTTTTTAACTATTTTCCTTTTATTGATTTCAGAGAGGGAGAGGGAGATAGAAACATCAATGATGAGAGAGAATCATTGATTAGCTGCCTCCTGCACGCCCCCTACTGGGGATCAAACCTGTAACCCACCACGTGCCCTTGACCAAAATAAAAATTGAGACCCCTTCATTCTCTATCCACTGATCTGAACCAGCTAGGGCTTAACCATCATTTTAAACATTTATTTTTAATAATATATAACAATTCCTACATTGAAATCCTTAACACCAGTCTGCTTTCTTGGTAAGTTAATATGTTCTTAATAATACTGTTTACATAACTCATGTGATTAAGTAAACATTTAATGTATAAATATTCACCTAATTTAGATTACTGATATATTATCAAAAAATTCTGAGTTAATGGTATTTAAATTAATGCAAGTGTTCTATATTTTATTGACCTATAGAAGACAATTAGCAGTTAATCTGAAGTCCTCTCTTCTTTTATAGCCATTCAAAAGTGTAAAAATCATTATGGATTGTAAAAACACACACAATAGGCCCAATTTGATCCATGGACCCTAAATAAGAATATAAGCAGATGGCATATGAACACTTATATAACAAGGCTCATATGGCTGTGAATAATAATTCAGAACTCATTACCACTTTTCCTCTATAACTAAGTTTTTCTTGTGTATCTAATCTAATAAAAGAGTAATATGCAAATTAACCATCACTCTGAGACACCTAAGCCACACCGCCAGGCAAGCCATGCCCCCAGCCAATCAGAGTGGCTGTATGCAAATTAACCCAGCTAAGATGGAGGCCAGCAGCCACAGAGCTAGAGCAAACAGGAGGCTTCTGTTGCAACTGCCTGCCTAGGCCAGCTGGGTCTCTGCTCAAGGAAACAATGTTTCAATTATGGAAGCCATGGAGCTGAAGCAAACAGGAGGCTTCCTTGCTTGCCTAGGCCTTTGCTCAAGGCAACAATGTTTCAATTATGGAAGATAAATAAACCCCAGAAACCTGATTCCAGCCAGCCTCACTGGGACCTTGGGTCAAGGGGAGCTGTGGGCAGCCTGAAAATGGCCCTCAGCCCCTCACCCAGGCTGGCCACACACCCATGGGGTGAGGGTCTCCACTGGGGGGGATTGGACAGCCTGAAAACAGCCACCAGCCCCTCACCCAGGATGGCTATGCACACCAGCAGGTAGACATCCCCCATGGCATCCCAGACTGAGGGACCCCCCCTGAGTGCACAAATTTTTGTGCACTGAGCCCCTAGTATGATTATAAAATTGATAATGCATTGGACATATTAAATGCTAGAGATCAGTTGGAGCACTACACAACTTATAGAACTGTAGAATTTTATTCCTGGCAGAAATTGTAGAGATTATCTGATTTGAACCCCTTCTTTATTTTACATATAACTAAAAACTCATAAATAAATATAATTTATAATTAACTTACAAATATTTGAAGAACAGCAGGCCTTCAAATGAATCTCTGTGTAATTCTTTAAAATTATTTTCACTGAGAATTCTGAAAAATGTAAGTTATTTCTTTTAGTTTTTAAATATATTTTTTATTGATCTTAGAGAGGAAGGGAGAAAGAGAGAGTTTGAAATATCAATGATGAGAGAGGATCATTGATAAGCTCCCTCCTGAATGACCCACACTAGTGATCTAGCCCACAACTCCAGCATGTGCTCTGACCAGAAATCAAACTGGTGATCTCCTGGTTCACAGGTCAATGCTCAACCACTGGGCCACACTGGCCATGTTGAAAAGGATAATTCTGAATCAAAATGCAAAATAACTACAAGTATTTACTGCACAGAAATATATATATGGGGAACTTGGATAAATGTGCCATGAAAATACCCAAATTTTTATTTAAGGATGGTGATCTCTGCTCTTTTTTTTTTCATTCAAACCTTTCTTCTCGTGTTCTCCTATGTACCCATCTCCATCACTCACACATCCAAACACACACACACACGTGTCCACTCTTCCCACCAAATCATATACTTAATGTCTACTCTCCAGATCACAAAGTGTGTTAGAACCCAACTCTGGATGGTACAAACATTGGCAGATCTGCCATTTCCTCCGCTCCAAGCATTTCTCTGATAATACAACTGCATGTTGAATACAAAGCAACAATCATGTGGTCAAACAATAATGCATCTCAGCATCAGGCTAAAGAAGCTTCCTGATGAGAAAACTGGAGAGGAGTCACCATGGATAAATTCATTGCAGATCCAGGAAGGACTTTTATCCTTTGAAATGGGATAAAAAAAAATAGTCATTTTCTAATAACCACCCCCCTACTTTTGCTGCGTGACTTAGAAGTTGGTCCAAAAGTTCATCTTCAGTAATTACATCTGCATGATCAATTGTACATCTCCTGCAACAGGTGACCTGAAACTGTTTTTCAGGCACAGCAAAGGGATCAACTTAGTGAGATGCCTAATTCCTATGATTTCTTACTTTAATTCTGGATTTTACCAAAATGACTGAATCAGATGAATTATCACATTTGTTTTGGTTTTGCTTGGATTTCTGCTTTGCACTTACTTTTTTTCTGCTTTGCTTTTTATTCAGCCATTCACCAATAACTGTAACAGAAGCTCACTAGCACTTAAGAATAAAAACACAACCAGATAAGGCTCCCCTAATAACTGTGGGCAAAAAGGGGCCACATACTAAACCTGACCAGTTCAGGGGCAGCCTGTGTGGCAGCCTTACAAACTCAGAGGCTTAAAATAATCACAAAAGATGGTTTGAAATTAAAAATTTTTAAAAATATAGTTTTATTGATTTCAGACAGGAAGTGAGGAGAGGGAGAGAGGAACATCAAGGATGAGAGAGAATCATTCGTTAGTTGCCCACAACATGGGCCTGTGCCCTGACCTGGAATCAAACCCGGACCCTTCAGTCCAGAGGCCAGCGCTCTATCCCCGAGCCAAACTGCTAGGGCTGAATTTAAAACTTCTTAACTAAAAGCAGTAGTCATGTTCTAGGCTAGAATCTTACCTGACAAAGATCAGTTTTCACTTTAACTAAGCCTGTGTGTTGTTTTCTTACATGTACCATACATTTTTTTGGAATCTCAATATAATTTCCTCTTTCTAGACTCCTCAAAGCACAGGTACCACATCAGAGGGGAGATGACAAATATCCTCAGAGTTATTGAATTAACTGCTGGCTATGAACTATCTTGTACCCACCTATGTAAAGGAAATATGTGTCTAGCATTTTACTTTTTATTCTATCACCAATGGATTTAACACATGTAGGTCTTATTTGGATTGTAATGTATCAAACAAGGTGCCAAACTGCCATTCTCTGGAGCATTTTCTCAAGCCTTTGAGATTTTGGTTCCCAGCAATTGTCAGTTTGGCTCAAATAAACTCATAAAAATTCTCTACAGGTTTGAATATTTCTTAGGTTGACATAACCCAAACTGATCCATTTCCTCAAAATAATTTTAAAACCACACAGCTAGGGGTGCGAAGAGGAGAGTGTGTGTGTATGAGAGAGAGAGAGAGAGAGAGAGAGAGAGAGAGAGAGAGAGAGCACATGGAGGGAGACAAACTGTCTAAATCCACAAGTCCCTTTTAAAGAACAGATACATAATAAAAACGTAAAGGGAACCACCTTAGAAATACAGAGGCATCTGCAAAACAAGAGGCTTCTTTCATTCCCAAAATACCAAGCCAACACAAGGGGAGAAAAAATGAATGCAATGGATCCCTGTGCCAAAGGTTTGGTCCTGTCTCAGGGAGACACTGCACTGGGGCAAATTTTGAAGAGGAAAATGGGGGTTGGGGGCAGAGAAAGAGCGAGCCAGTGTGTGGCCTGCAAACTACAACAATGCAATCTCCATTAAAGACGCGCCTCTTTCCTCTGGTAAATGTAGGTGTGCTGTTCTGTTTTGTTGTGTTTTTGTGTGTGTGTGTGTGTTTGTCACTTGATGTGCCCTGGCATTTCCCCTCTGTTGGGGGAAGTGGAGGTTAGGGTGAGGGTTTGGGAGAGCACAGGCCAGGGCAGAGGAGGTGAGGAAGGAACCCGCAGCCATGGGCTGGGTGAGTACCTGTAGGTGCTGTGCCTTTTGAAGCTGCTTTCTGTGCAGTCACTGGCCAAGTTATCCTTTTCCTTGTCCTTCCCCCTCCTTTTCCTCAGTGTTGCCGTCCTTGTCCTTCTCTTCTCCTTCAGAGTCAATGTACACCACACACCATTTGGGTTCGAGCCATGGAGTCCCTTATGGCCCCAGGTGCTTGTGTAGGGGTGAAAGTGGGGGAGGAGCTGGCAGCTGTCCCCTTGGGTTACTGCTGCCCCCTCTGCCCTGCCTCATCTAGGTCCCCACCTCAGCCACCTTGTCAATCTGGGGAAGTGCTGCCAGGTGGGGAGCAGAGCCTCCATGGGTCCACACATGGGCGGGGGAGGAGCAGGGGCTGATTGGGTGGGCTGGCAAGTGATTTGGTGCAGGGCCAGGGCTGCTTGAGCGGCCAGCTCCAGTGGCCCTTCAAGTTGAAGCTAGATGGACTGGGTAGGAGTGGCCTGGTGGTGCGGGGAGGAGTGAGGCCCATCTGAATTGCCTTAACCACACTGTAGACCGACTTTAAGCGCCAAGTTCTTTCCTCCCTTTTGCTAGGTGACTGCTGGAACCACTGGTTGCCAAGGAACAGGTGCCACAGGCCTGGAGCAGTGTAGTCACTTCAGCTGCATCTCCCAGGAGCTTGGAAAGGAATGAGCTTCAAAGATGCACTAGCAGGGAATGTGCATGCTGCTCAGACTGATGTCTCCCCATTGCTGGTATATTTGCCTTTTAATATTAACTTGTAGACATACTTTTTATTTATTTATTCTAGAGGCCCAGTACATGAAATCGGTGCACGGGTAGGGTCCCAAGCAGCTGCCACAGGGCCTTCCTTTGTTCCACTCTGCCCCTTGTTAGTCAGTGCATATCATAATGAGCCATCCAACTCCCAGACTCCTGGTCAAACTCCAGGGGGTGAGAGGGGACATTTGCATATTAGCCTTTTAGACTACAGGCCTAGTGCACAAATTTGTGTATGGGTGGGGTTCCTCAGGGTGGCCTGCAGGGATTGGGCTGAAACTGGCAGTCCAATGTCACCTGCCACTCCTGCTCATCCCAGCCCCACTGCACCTGACAGGGGCTCCTGCCCAGTCAGTCCTGATTGGGAGAGGTTCATGCCACCCTGGTGGTGCACACCATCCATGAGCCCTGTGTCTGGCGCCCATTCTGAGGTTGGCGGGCGGGAGGGGAGACAGGAATCTATCATCCTTCCAGGCAGGTGGTGGGACATCCTTTGTTGGCCAGGGATCTAGATCCAGCCAGCTGATGTTTGCACCAGTTGTTGGGTGCCACCTGGTGGCTGCTTTTATATCCTTTCTTCCTTGCAGTGCCTCTAGGCATCTTTTTATTGTATGTGTATACTTTTTCTTCCAGGTATAAAGCAAATATTTTCTTCTGGTCTAGAAAGTTTCTTTTCATTTTATTTATGGTGCTTTTCCTTAATGAAGTTGAGCTATCAGTCTCATATATTACTTGAGTGATAACAAAATGAATCCTAGAAAACACCTTGAACCCCCATACAGTTTTATATATTTACATTTCATACTCTGCTAAAATTTGCAGAAATAGAAGATTTTGTAACATAGCAACACAAGCAACTAAAGAATGTATGCTAGGTACTTTTCTTTCTGAAGTCCCCTGGTCATTTTCCCAGAATGTGTTACAACTTTGTAGCAAATACATTTTGTTACAGTCAGGGCACATACCCAGGTTGCAGGCTTTATCCCCAGTAAGAGGTGTTCAGGAAGCAGCTGATCAGTGTTTTTTTTCTCATCATTGATGTTTCTTCTCTCTCTCTCCATCTCAATTCTTCTCCAATATCAATAAAAATATTTTCAAAAGGTGAAGATGGTAAATTTTATGGTATGTGCCTTTACTATAATTTTTTTAAAAGGAGCCTATAAAAATAAAAGCACAATATGCTAATTAGACCAGACAGCCTAACAACCTACCAAACAGAGCCAGGGCTTCATGAGTCCCTTGCATGAATTTTGTGCATTGGGCCTCCAGTAAAATAAATAAAAATACAGAAGTTGCCCTTCCACTTCTGTCTTAACAGGCATCCAATTTCTTCACCCAAAACACCTAACATCACCACTCTTTGGGTATCTTTCCAGAATCTTTGCATATACAGGCAAATCCATACATACATGTAGACAGGTTCATATGGGGAAGAATTGATGCCTAAACACTGTGATACAGGGGTTCAGTGAGACAGACTTCAGAATTTCTGACCTCATGTATTTAACGAATGATGCCCTTATAATGGTTGGGGACTTGACTCCAGGCTCCAAGTCTTCCTCTGTATAATATTAGCCACACTAACTACCTATAGATTTTTGTGGGCACAAAATTCCTTGAACCCAGCATGTAAAGAGGACAAATGTGTCAATATAGTGTTACATTGTTTTTTGGAGGAGAAATTCCAATCAGAAGAACAACAGAGCCCTGTCTGGTGTAGCTCTGTGACTTGGGTATCCTCCCATGCACCAAAAGGCTGTCGGTTTGATTTCTGGTCAGGGCATATGTGTGGGTTGCAAGCTTGATCCCCGGGAGGAGGCATGTGATCCATGTTCTCCTGTCAAATCTTTGTATCTCTCTCTCTACCTCCCCTTTCACCTCTTCTCTAAAAAACAAACAAACAAACAAAAAAAACAAACAAAAAACATGTAAAAGAACAATAACAAAGTTTACTCAATCCCCACATTTCCATAGAAGGGGATCAGACCAGACTTAGTTGGACCATGTGTTCCATGGCTAGAGGTCCTGTGGAGAGGGAGCCTGCATGGAATGCATCATGCTTATAGGGAAAGTGGGGCAGGACCATCTATACCACCAACATGAAAGCTGTTGGATGAAGAAATTATCTCATAGGAAAAGGGGACTATTTTCCCATTACTTGCTGGCACCTGCTGAGCTAGCTATCTGGTGAGCTACTGGAAGGGGACAGGAAATGAGACTCCAGGACTATCCCATTTGTTTCCCCTCACCTCTTGGATCCCCCACACCTCACTGATCCCCATTGCCAGACTGTGCCTTAAACACACTATGTAGTTGCTGTCTTACTGGTCAACACAGAGAAAAACGCTTGTTTTCATTCTCAGTAAGGAACTTTGGGAGGTAACTTGGGCAGGCACCAAGAGAATAGCATCAGCAACTAATTAACCACATGGGAACTGGAGGCCATTTCACTCTGTTCAGAACCCTACCTAACCATTTTAGATAAGAATTTCAAATTGTCCCAATTCACTTACCCTTTATTCTTATTCAAAATCTCATCCTCATTAGACAATCCTTGTCATGTAGCTTCTGTGCCATGTTTTGCTTGTATGTGGCATTGACATATCCCTTAGCCAAAGCGGCTACTTTCTCCAGCAAAAGCCCTCCTAGAAAACAGACAGATAAATATGAATTCTGCATTTCCCCTGCTTTCTCCTGCCACAAAATATGCTGCCCTTTTCCCCAGTCTCACTGCTCCACTGGGGGACACGGTGCTATTCTCCTGTGTGTAGTTTGCACCATTCTTCATCTCATATTGTTAAGCAATCAGCATTTAACTGTGTTTATTTAGGTCCATTATTAAATCTTGCTCACTCAGAATTTCTTTTACTCATGCAGGCATTTAAGTCTCACTGACTTAATGTGATTTAGTAATGACTCTCCTCCCTTGCAGGAGTGGAGGAACAAGTACATTCACTTAGAATCACGCTTTGGAGGAACTGTGTTGGACACAGAAGGAAGTAGGTAGGTTTGGTGCTGGACTGAGCTGGAGGGAGCCGAGGAGCACACACATGACCCTCAGTGGGGTCCATAGAGGCATGGCATGAGAGTATGGGCGTATCTAGTCTCTGGCCTACAAGGTCAGACAGCTAAGTTTATCTTCTTCACTATTCAAGTAGACTAAAGCAGGCAAGAGAGCAAAGTTACATTTAACTCATCACACCCACTACTGGCCTTAGGAGATAAATTCAGACCCTGGATTTTTTGCTAGTATCCACTAGTTGAGAGTACTGGGTGTGTAGGACCATGAGTTTGACAACTTGGATTTGATCTTGGATAAAATTGAGAAGACACCTGAGCAGGCAGGGCCTGAAAATGAGACCTACTAATTGTAAGAGGAGGGGCCCTGCCTCAGTGGATAGGAGGGTTGTGAACCAGGGAGACCAGGAGAACAGATTCTCGTACCAGTTCCCCTATGCCTTACAGGACTCTTTTCGGTCAGCCAGCCATTTCCTTAACTGACTTAAACTTCCTCTGATTACCCTGGAATGGTGTGTATAGAAGCAGCACACCTCCCCTAATGCTAGGCACAGTCCCCCTTGTTTCAGGAACAGTAGGTCGAGTGCCCTCCTGTTCTGTAAGAGTACTTCAGCTGAGGACCCTATAGATTTCTCCAACTGTCCTATGGATTTTTGAAGGGTACTCAGGTCCTGTCAATTTGACTACCCAGTTCTTGGTAGTTCTGGTGCCAGTAAGCAGGGTAGCGGTCCTCCAGTGGCAGAGCTGGCAAGCCCTAACTCCACAAGGAGGATAACTAAGACTGGAGTCCATTTGAACCTTCTGGGTTCAAGCTTGAGATGTTCTCACCCTCCTTCCCCCAAATAATAGTAAAGCTGGGGCAAAATATGGATTAAGATACATAGTCTGGGGTCCCCAGGGTGCCGCAAAGCAAGGGGAAAGGCACATGGTGTAATGCCTGCTGTGCAAGCCCACCAGGTTCCATCTGGGGCTACCAGGTAAGTGGGCATTCCCCCTGAATAGTTTCTAGGTAGCAGGATGGTGGTGTCACAGACTTAGGAAAACACAAGTCCCTGTCCCTTGGATGTCCTCTAAAGTGATGGCTGCTGGTCCATGTCCTCAAAGGCATAGTCTATCTGGAAGCCACTCTACCGAAAAGTTATGAATGTCTGTGTCCTGGCCCCCAGTGGAGGCATTTTTCTTGAAACCAACATAGTAGGGTGGCTCAGAGATGAGGCAGAGCCAGCAGTGTGCTGATAAGTTTGGGGAGGTCTTGTTCAGGAACTGGAACATTGCACTCAGGGTCCCTAGGAGTCCTTGGTGTGCGTTGAGACCTGGCTGGGGTGGTTGCTGGAGGTGGGGACTGGCCAATGACTGTACCATCTATGGTGTGGGTCACCTCCCAGAAGTACTTCAGGGTATGGTGGGTATTCCCATAAGCCCCAATGAGGAAGCTGAGAACCAGAATACTCAGACCAGGGCCCTTTTCAGCCTGACCTTGAGTGGGTCTCTTTTTCGTTTGGTGGACCATCTTTCAGCAGTATCTTCAGCCTTTTTGATTTGGGTACGGTGAATCCAGTGCCTCTTTCCTGCAACCTTGACTGTGGTTGGGGTGCTCAAGACCACCTGGAACAGGTCATCTCAGTGGGGCTCGAGGCTACCAGGGTCGCCTGACCCAGACCAGGTCTCCTGGAACATAGATGGCATGAGCCACAGCTGACTGCTTGTGGTCTTCTTTATGTGCTGCCTGCACCAGCCAGCGGACTGACCTGGAACAGTTCTGGAGTGCCTGTAAGGACTTAAGCAAAGTACGGGTAGACAACTGGGCAAGCTCCTCTTCTCATAAGCGGGGAAGGAGGGGGTGGTGGTCTGCCAACATGATTTAGTTCTCTGGTGGGTATCGCCTGTAGTACCTTAAGGGACCCTACTGGTCTTAGGGTAGCCTCCTGGGCTGCTTCATCTACAGCCTAGTCCCTCTTGCTTCTGGGGAGTCCCCTTGTATTATATACATAGAGGTGGAAAGACTTAGTTACATCTGATAGTGCCAGTTGGCCCATCGTTCTTGCTCTGCTCATGTCTGTCTAACTGCCTACTATATTACCTCAAGGAATCTGGCTTTGAATTCTTTCAGGGAAAATGGGCATTGGAGTGTTCTGTAGCTGCTTCGTGCTGAGGAAGGACAGAAGTTTCTCTTAGAGCCAAGAGATCCTTGCTGTCTGTCAGAGAGACTATGAGGCCTGGACACAGAAGGAGGTGGGCTTGTGACCTGAAGGAGACAAAGTGTAACAAATGATCTGGTGGACGGGAAAGAAAACATTTCACTTTTAATAACCTCCATTGAAATAGAGTTTTTCTCCTTAAAATTATGCATCTGAGAGCCAAATCAAGACCACCTTATCTATTGTATTTAATTTGGCTTGATTGTTTGCATAAACATAACAACAATGGTAACAGACTACCTTTGCCAGAATTTCATGAATGAATTTTATGTGCTCTGAAGGGCCAGAAAGCCCAGCCATCCAGCTGCTGTCAGGCCTGCCTGCAGTATCTGCTGAGTTAGGTGAATCCCTCACCTGTAGTGACTCTACCTGGGCCCACACCTAGGCTTTAAGGCCCAACCTAGTAGCCCTTCTACTCATTGTGGCCCGGAGTGCGTGGGGGTTCTGAAGGGATGCAGAAGCATCCTTATTGCTCCCCTTCTGCTCTGACCCTCCAGCACTAGCCATTTTCAGGGCTCCCAAGCAGGATACCAGGCTTTTTCTGAGGCACTGTTATTGGATTCAAGTCTTCAGAGTCCAGACAGGTCTCTTTAAAACATGATAGTCCAGTCAAAGTTTTTGGTTAAAACCACTATTAGGAACTGGTCTTATTGAATTTATGCAAAGAAATGTAGTCATGAGTTATTAAGCATTGCTAAATTTCAGAGGAATTATATAAGGAGAAAAATATACTGACCTGCTTTAAGATTTTCTGATTTTCCTTGCCAGCCATGTCCATTGCCTCTTCAGAGTACTATACCTGACTTCAAATGGCAAGAAGAAATTTACAATGTGTCTATATTCAAATAGATATTTACAGCTGTCCCTGTAGTAGGGCTCCCATTACTTGACTTGTTCTCTCAGAACAGACTAAGGGAGCTTTATTTCTTTACAGGGTCTCATATGTTACAGGACCTCACAGGGTCTGTAATTCCTGTAACAGAGGGCTAGTATTCACCACTTCACTACTTACCTCTGTCCCAAACAGGCCTTTCCCAGTTTCCTGCATTGAGGTTTGTGCCACCCCTGACATGGGCATGGTCACAGAGGTCTGCAAGACAGTATACTGACTGCCAACTGTCTCTCAGTAGAGACCAAAATGTATTCTGGCACAGGAGAAAGTTGCTTTGCTGTATACAGGTAGCTTAACCCTAAACAACTGGGCTTGGACCTCTGTCTAGCAAACTGCAATCTACAGGTTCAATATGCAGCCTCTGGTCCTCCCAACCCAACAGGGCCTTGGCCAGTCCCTTAGTAAGACTTCTCCTCTCTTGGAGAATTTTGAACTCTTGCAGGTTCCCTTCTGGGTCCAGGGAGGGCACCTTTCCTTTGTTCTTTTGTTAACCCTGTTTACTAGTTACAGGACCCTATTATCCTGCTACCCGTATTCACACTCTCTTCCCATCAGTCCTCTTTGTGGCAGAGCAGTGATCAGGCCTCTCCCAGGGGAGTGGACTGGAAGGGAATATTAGCCCCTCCTATTCCATCAGCAACAGGTACTGAACCCTTTCAGAACATTTGGAAACAGGGAACTTTCGCTAGCTCTATCTGCAGTTTCCATAGATCCCAGGCTCACTGCTTTATTCCTGGGGCTGCAGGAAGGCTAGTAGCAATCATTGGTTTCTGTTTTAACTGCTGCAGCCAGCAAGCAAAACACCTAAGTCTTGTGTTACTTGTTGTAAAACACTCATTACTCATTGGACAACAGCGGGGCAGCTCTAGTGTCAGGTATATTTCTGCTGTCTCCCACTTTTCTCACTGCCGTGGCTTCTTCCAGGGTCACTGCAGGCAGCTTGAGCATTCAACTTTCCTACCCCTCTTCTTTCACCCAGCTCTTAGGGGCTGAATCTGTCTAGCAACCAGTTCTAAATCACCAGGGTGGCTATGGATAGCAACTCCATTTTTCCTCTGCTTGGCTCCTGGGAGTTTAGTTTTTATAAGTAAAAATGAACAAAAACCTATTTCTTCCTGCTCTCCCTGTCAACGCCCCCTCTCCCCCCTCACACACACACACCCAGTTTTCTGCATTAACCATTTACTCTGTTCTTAACTGTTCTCCCTCTTCTCAGAAGTGAACAGGGTCTGGAGGAGTTGTTGGCAATAATCCCAGGTCAGCTCATGGGTGAAAAAGACCAATTCAAGGAGGGAGATCAACCCCTAAGGACTCTGACAAAAAGAGGGATTTTAATTCTTCCAATTATACAAATTACTGGTGGATAAAGGGATGTAGACCACAAAGGGCTGTCCATTAGGGCCAAGGTCCAGGGGCCCTGCCTGCCTGAGTGGCAACAGGGGACCCGCCCTTGGTATCACCTGCTCCTGCTCACTCTGGTGAACACCCTGGAACCCATAAGGGGTTCCCTGTCGGGTGTGCAGAGGACTTAAAGGATTTGTCATAGACAACACTTGCAGGGTGGAGGTAGGGTTTCTGGAGGGAATGGCTTTTTTCTCCGGAGGAGGCAGGGGCTCTGGGTCCTCCCTCAGATGCACCCCGAGGAGGTGACACACAGGGGGGTGATCTAACCTGCAGAGAACTCTCCTCCTGGTAGCTCTGAAGAATGGGCTGAGCTTTTACTTTCCCTGGAGTGGCCAAGAGAACTGTCTGTCTCTGTCCCAATTGTTTTTGTTGGCTGAGACAAGTCTTTAGTCACTGGGGTTTCTTCAGTCGGGATGTCAACCCAGACCTGATATATGGAATTTTGTTGGGGTGGCCTGGCCAGTCATATATACCATGATGGACCTGGTAGGCAGTCGTGAGGTCAGTCGACAGACCCCACATCTGGCCAGCCAACCTGAAATATGGGCCATTCCCTTTTACAGAATCGCTGCAAATCAAAAGCATTAACATCATATCCGTAGTCTCCAGCTCTCTTCTTTAAGTCCTGAAAATTCTTAAGAAAACATTGCAGTGGGGAACACATAGAAGCAAACAACCCCTGTCCCATTTCGACAACAAGCACCAAAAAAACAAAGACCAAGACAACAAACACCAAGACAACAAAGACCAGACAGACACATCCTATGCAACCGAAAGTCACACTAGCCCGTTGCCGTGACCACTGTCATGGTCAGTGGCTGGAGTCAGGAGGTAGTGCTGCCTCCAGCCCTCCACTTGACTCCCCACTGATATCTCACTCCAGGAGCCTCCAGTCCTTACTTCTTGCAGGATTTTTCAATAAGTCCTCACTGCTTGCCTGGTGGTGGATGGGGGAGAGCCTCCTGCCCTAGATAGGGGGTCCTTCTCACCCCTGCCAGGTATCTCACTGGTGCCTCCAAATGTTATGGATCAACATTCACGAGAATAAGACCACCGACTCCAATTAGGTCTTATGAAGCAAGCGAGAATTTATTGTGCTGGCCAGCAGACTGCCACAGGCATCTCCACGCAGGGAGCCCTTTGCTTGCAGCAGCCCTGACTTTTGTGCTAGGCAAGCTTTTATTCACAGAAACCACAAACATAATCAGGGCCTTGACACACAGGTGTCAGGAAGTAGAAAACTTGGTGTTATGTCTGGGTACCCATCATTGAAATTCATTAGTGGTTATCTCACTGGTGGCCTTGAAAATAACAGTTCTATCCAATCAAAAAAAAAATAAAACATCTGGCATGGCATGAGAGTATAGGCCTACCGAGTCTCTGGATTACAACGTCAGACAGCTAAGTTTATCTTCCTCGATATTCAAGTAGACTAAAACAGGCTAGAGAGCAAAGTTACGTTTAACTCATCACAATAGGAGGTCAAATAATTTATAAATAACTTTTATAAATCAGGGGGACAAAGCACCACAATATACTATACCCTTGGGAGAGGAAGTGTCTTCCAGTTCTCAGGGACTGAGTGTATTAGGGAAAAAAGGGAGAGAAGACCCTTTTCACTTGGTTGGACCACACTGCTGCTTGAGGAAGTATTGACTTCCTCAAGGATTCTAGCTTCAGCCCTGCTTTTCTTGCCTATGGCCCTTGTTATTTACATATAAATACTTGACTATTTACACTATAATCCTTACCTCAAGGCTAGTGTTAGCTATGAATTGATACATTTCAAATACATGCTTTATTAACTATACTAATAAAAACCTACATGGTCCTCCTGTCCTTGCACACAATGTCGTCACAAGATGGCTGTTGCAAGATGGCCACAACAAGAGCACCACATGCAGAGCAGAGATGTTACCCAGTGGCCACTCCATGTGGTGAGGCCTAGGGATCCCATGGCTCTGCATGGTGTAGAGGAGGCAGTATCAGCATCCCCACCACCTCACATGGAGGAGGCAGGTCCTGGTGGAGGAGGTGGGTCCCAACAGAGAAGGGCAGCTGGAAGGAATCAGGACACAAGGGAGAGCAGCTGGGGGCAACCGGGCTGGCAGGGCAGCAGTTAAACATCAATCGGGCTGGCAGGATTGTGGTTAGGGGGTGATCAGGCTGGCAGTCAGAAGCGGTTAGAGGCAATCAGGCAGGCAGGCAGGCAAGCAGTTAGGAGCCAGTGGTCCTGGATTGAGAGAAGGATGTCTGACATCCCTTAAGGTGTCCCAGATGGGAGAGGGTGCACGCCGGGCTGAGGGACACCCCACATACACGAATTTTGTGCACTGGGTCACTAATGCTTTATTAAGCAGCTGAGGATGGGGTTTGCATCCGATAGTTTAGGAAGTACTTTCCCCTCCTGTCTCGGGCGCAGATTCTGAGGCGTTCAAGGATCCTAGTGAAGTGGAGGATTTACTCTTCTCCCTAGGGTAAGAAGAAAAATAAGAAGGTCAAGGCTTTGACTCTTGAAAGGAACACTTAAACTATTTATTATTTCCTCATTTTAGGTAAGAATTCTAAAGCATTCCCAATCATTTACGTTTTTAGGAAAAGTTCCTGCTCCTCCGACGCCTGTTCCCCCTTCTTTTGTTTCTTGCCAGAAGATGTATACAGATCTTTTAGCCAAAGGGAACATCTTCTCCAGAACCCACCGTCCTAGAAAACAGATGGGGAAACATAAACTCTACGTTTCCCCTGCTTTGTCCCACCACAGTACTTTGTCCTCCTCCAATGTACCTCCATATCCTGGTGTGTTGAGGATTTCTTACTCCAGAAATTGAAGAAAAAGCCACTTGGAGAAAAATACATACCAACAATTAGTGATTCATGCCATTCTCCATGTCTCTCGCACATATAGTTCTGGCCTTATTCGACCTAATTGGGTACCATATTCCCGAGCAAAATCACCACAGACCTGTGACCTTGAAAATGATTCCTTGCATGCTGGGCTTCCAATTTTCTGTGACAGTTTAAAATGCCCCCGTAATGTCTCTGGGAGACCTATGTATGTGGCTTGGCATGGGGTATAGGCAGGATTTTCAATATTGCTTACTGCATTTTTACACATGTGCAGTGTGGACAAATGGGCCACATGCTAACCTGACAAGCTCAGGGGAGGTTTGCATGGCAGTCTTGCATACTCAGAGACCTAAAGTAACCACAAAAGATGGTCAGAAAATTAATTATTTAACTACAAACAAATTATAGTGGGTAGTCTGGGTAGTCATGTCCTAGGCTAGTATTTTCCTTGACAAAGATCAACTTAGATCTTTACTGAGCCCATTTGTCTTTTTGCCTCTAAGATAACATAACATCTGTGAAATGTTTGGGTAACTTGTAACTTCCTCTTTTTCTGGACCCTTCAGGGTGCAACAAATAGCACTAGGACATTCCCTTATTGTTATGTTATCAAGTTAATCTTCAACTGTTAATTATGTTAAATTATCCCATATCCAGCTATGCAAAAGCAGCATGTTTCACTGCTTTGCTTTATCCCACACTTCTTAAATCTATCACCAATTGATTTCATGTAATCCACTACTGTCCCTTTCCTTTGATTGCAATGTATAAATACAGATGTCACCCGCCATTCTTTGGAGCATTATCTCAATTTGTAGAGGTTCTGTTTCCCAGCATATGTCCACAGTTTGATCAAATAAACACAAAAATTCTTTACAATGCCTTTTTTTATGTTAATAGCAGCAAAAATTGAGCACTCTTTGAGGTCACCAACCTGCACCCAATCCTGCACCCAGCCCCTCTCTTTGGCCTGAGCACGCCTACCAACGCCACCATTGTAATGACAGAATGGGACACATTGCTCCTATAAAGTGACATCCTTCAGATGCTTGGTAGTTTTTGGATATGCGTACCCTTGATGACCTGTGTACTTCCACAAGGGTCCTTAAGTGAACACAAAGGTTTAAATCTCTTGACTTTCATGATTTTGTGGGGTTTTCTGTCTCTAGTGAATAATGAACCATTTTCAGAGGTCACCTCTGGCCCCTTACAGGAAGAGGAAGTCCCTCTCCTTATAAAATTCTACTTTAAAAATCACCAGATCCATATTTACCTTGACCTTCCTCTTTTATGTACCTTCCTCCGACAAATCTATTTTGGAAGAAAACAACATCATGATTATTCATCATAATAACCACTCTCTCTAAAGCTTCACTCCTTCTCTTTAAAGTGACATGGTAACTTTTTGAGGACAGAAACTCTGCCTAGTGCTGTGACTCTTCCATAGTCCTAACTCAGGACCTTGCATGCAGCTGGCAATGCATTTTATTGACTGTTTCAGATAACATTCAGCAGATAATTTCCAATAAAAATGGAATGAAAGTATCTACCAGAAACCTACACAGCAGCTTTGTTTTAGGTCAAGGACAAGAGTAGGATGCCTGTTATTACTGATACTATTCATCATTGTTGAGGCGGTCCTAATGAATGTAATAGGAAAAATGAAGTACTGGAAAAAAAGAGACAAAACATGTTTGCATATGAGATGATGCACAACCTAAAAAGCCCAAGAGCATAGATTAAAATTTTATTGAGAGTAATATGACAATTCAGTAAGATGGTTAAAACAAGACATGCAAATCTCAATAGCTTTCCTGCATACCACAAATAACTAATTAAAAAATGAAAGAGTCCATTTATGATATCACTAAAACGTATAAAGGAATAAACTTTACAAAAAATGTGTAAGACTCATTAAAACTCTTCTGAAGAACTTTAGAAAGAATACACAGAGTGAGGTACCATGTTCCTAGAAGGTAGTAAAGATGCCAATTCTCTTTAAATTAACCTACAAATGCAATGTAATCCTATTCAAATTCCAAGATAATTTTTAAACCTAAACTGACCAACTGACATTTGGTAGAGAAAATATGCAATGAAATGTATGAAAGAGATCAGAAAGGAGGAGTTTAACTTCCAAAAAGGAGTTTAAAATGGAACTGAAATTATATAGTGACACAGACCCTAGCCAGTTTGGCTCAGTGGATAAAGCATTGACCTGCAGACTGAAGGTTCCTGGGTTCCATTCTGGTCAACGGCACATACATGGGTTGCAGGCTCGATCCCTAGCACGGGACCTGCAAGAGGCAGCTGATCAATGATTCTCTCATCATTGATATTTCTTTCTCTCCCACTCCCCTCCTCTCTGAAATCAATAACTGGGTCGATAGAATAGAGTTCACACAAAGATAGATTTCAAATCGGTGAAGAAAGAATACAATATTCAATAAAATCTTTAAGACAATTGGATATTCATCAAGGGGAAAAACAGTCAACCAGAAGAAAAGCAAATAAAACCAATGAAAGTTTTATTTTTAATCTTAGAAAAAAAAAACCCCAAACACTATAAAAAGAACTAGAAGAAAATATCAGACTACTTTCATACTGTGAGGTTACAAAGACCTCGCTAACAAAATCCACACCCCATAAAGCAGGAGAAGATCAATAGATATAGTGATAGACTGTCTACACACAGCCTATACTTCACAGCCCTTGCCCTCTTCCACCCTGGATTGTCTTATTCCTATTGATTTATGGAACTCTTTTTACATTAAATAATTAATCCTTAGTGGATTTCATTGTATTTCAATGTTTCCAATATTCCCCAGTGTTTCTTGTTGTTGTTAATCCTCACCTAAGGATATTTTTTCCATTGTTTTTCAGTGAGTGCAAGGGAATAGGCAGGAGGAAAGAAAAAGAGAGAGAAATAGAAATGTGAGAGAGGCACTTTAACTGGTTGCTTCCTGCATGGCAGGCACCCTGCAACCCAGGTACCCGCTCTTGACCTGGAATCAAACCTGTGACCCTCTCATGCTCAGACTTATGTTCTCACTACTGAACAACAGCAGCCATGGCCTCAGTCAGATAATAGGTGAAGTAAGAAGCACAGACTTCGCAGTCAGGCAAAACAGGGTCCTGCTTTTGACTTTGCCACTGGGAACTTAAGTTGATCTCCTTCAACTATGGAAAAAGGTGGTACTATCTTTCACACAGGATTGTGGGGATTAAATCACTCAATATTTATAGGGAAAAAAAATTTCATTCTGTGCTTGGCATCAACCAGTGCTGAGTTTGCTAATGGTGTCACAGACAAGGTGGTCAAATCTATCAAAGTTTCTGGCTGTGGTGTCAGGCTCAAAAAGCTATTTCCCACCACCAAATTATAAATATATTGCTTCTCTTTTCTTCTAGTACTTAGACAGGTTCTATCTTTTTTACATTTACATAAATATGTTTGTTTAAGATGAGAAGTATAGATCTGCTATTATTTTCCCTCTCAAATAATTAGATGGCTTTTCTATTCCCATTTTTCATTTTCTTCCACAGATTAGAATAATAAAATGTGACATTTCAAAAGTCTTAGGAACATATAGATCTCAAGCCACTTGATCCTTACACATCTCTGCTCTGCTCCATGATGTGTTCAGCTAGGTATTTCTCTCTTGAGGAGGCACATTTTAAAAAATGGGTTACCATATTTTTAAGTTCTCAGGGGAAGGGAATGCCTTACTATTACCTTAAAAAAATAGTGACACAGCTCACAAAAGGACCAGGAACAGCATGGCTGGAAGACTCTGGGAAAGGTTCATGAAGACAGATGAACCTGAGCTGGCTTTTGAGAGATCCACAGGACTTTCCCAGGGAGAGCACAATAAGGGAATTTAGATGGGCAAAGGCATTTAAGAATGTGGGAATGGCCCGGTGTGGCTAGGTTATGCTGAGGGTGCCTTTGGCTGGAATGGAGGGCTGCCATAACTGTTGAAAGGGTAAATAAAATATATTATGTTGGATTTATGGGGTAGAGTCAAG
Organism: Murina feae; assembly: GCA_004026665.1. Taxonomy (NCBI): domain Eukaryota; kingdom Metazoa; phylum Chordata; class Mammalia; order Chiroptera; family Vespertilionidae; genus Murina; species Murina feae. Next base: position 5,743 of record PVJC01018542.1, on the reverse strand, counting down.
ATCATCAGCTTATTAAATCATTTTTTTAATGTCAACATTCTGCCTATAGGGAAAGTACACCATTATGCAATTGAACAAAAGAGACACAGACAAGCTGTAGGAACAGGTGACTAACAAAAATTGCTTTAGAGAAGCCTGATGCAGGATTTAGGCCGCAGTGTTTTAACTGCACCTACTTATACCACGCCTTACATACTTTAGCAGAAAGCTGCTAAGTAAACCTTAAGAATTGACAAGATCACACTTTTATTATTTTGCCATGTCCCATGTACTAGGTGACATAGCTTCATAGGTTGGAGATTCTATATCTCTCCTCATTTTAGCCAACAAAGAAAGAAATCAGGAAGAGAGTAATTGGTGAGTACATCAACTCAACATCATTCATTTTGAGTTGAAGAAATTTTGCTATCATATCAATTCTGGCCTATCAAACTTAAGTTTCAAAATAGTCTAGTGGCTGGTTTGGCTCAGTGGATGGTGCATCAGCTTGTGGACTGAAGGGTCCCAGGTTTGATTCTGCTAAAGGGCACATGCCTGGGTTTCGGGCTTACTCCCGAGAAGGGGCTTGTAGGAGCCAGCCCATCATTGATGTTTTTATCTCTCTCTTTCCCTCTCCCTTCCTCTCTCAAATCAATAAAAATACATATTAAAAGAATGGTCTAGTGGCTTGTTATCTTGATTTCATTTCCACAGAGATTTCTGTTGTGGGCTTCTTTTAAACATCCCTGGAATATAATTTGTAATAAGAAAAGAATAAAGCATATCTCAGTGCTCATGACTAAAGAAGAGTATCAAGTAAGAGTAAATGGGACAGTGGCTTTGATTTCTAGGTTGTGGGTTCTGAACCTACTCTAAAGACAGAATATATATTGGAAATCTAAATTAACTGTTGTCTTACCACAATGAGACAGAAAACTACAAAGAAAAACGTTGTTACTGCAATCATAGGTGCTGCAATGATGACTTCGTTCTTATATCCTGGCACTTCTTTTCTGACCTAGAAGAAGAAAAAAAGAAGAAGAAGAAGAAGAAGAAGAAGAAGAAGAAGAAGAAGAAGAAGAAGAAAAAGAGAGGAAGAGGAGGAGGTGGAGGAGGATGAGGGAATGGAGAGGAGGAGTCAGAGTGGGAGGGGAGGGGGAGGGGGAGAAGGAGGAGGAAGGGCAGAAGGTAGGGGAAGAAGGAGGAGGGGGAGAAGAGGGGGAAGGGAGGAGGAAGAGGGGGAGATGAAGGAGGAAGAGGAGGAGGAGGAGAAAGAGGAAGAGGGAGGAAATGGAGGAGGAGGAAGAGAAGAACAACAACATTAAAAAACAACAACAAAGATATGGAAAGCATAAAACCTAACTAGTCTCTAGCCTAGTCTAATGAATTGCTAACTCTTCTTAACTACTACTCTAAAACCCCACCCTTCCACGAAGTACTTAAGGAACATACCAAGTCTTATAGGTTCTTAAAAAACATACCACATCTAATGTGTTATGTAACCTGATCATTAGCATTTTCTTGTACAATTTGTTTATATTGGAAGTTAGGTCCTCTTCTCATCTACCCTAGGAACAGTGGCATAAATCTCTAAATGAGCAAAGTGGAAGTTCACTGTCTAAGTCAAAGTTACATGAACAAGACATGATTCAGACGAGGTGCCCTAGTCTTCCTACCTGAGTACTTTCACGACATGTGCTAAACTGACTATAAGTCCTGGTCAGGCATTTCAGGACCTGTCCTCACCTCATTTGACATCTTCTTTTCCTTCTCCCCAAGGGCTTGCATCCTCTCATGTTCCCATGGTTCTGCATCCCACTCTGGATTTGCTATCTTAACTTCCTGCTGCTCAGTGAGCAGTCTCATCAGAAGTCCTATTGCAGAAAATAGAGTTTCCTTGGTTAATTTTTAAAACTTCACTGTTTAAGTTCAGGTTTAAGAGAAGGATTCCTTCTGTTGTTTGTCAAATGATTCAGGGGCATATCTAATCATGTACATTTGAAAGAGGGAGTTTAATGAATGCTAATAAAGTTGATTCTCTATCTTCTAGCTTTCCCTCTAAGAAATAAGGTAATAGGTAATTCTCTATCTTCTAGATTTCCCTCCAAGAAATAAGGTAATAGGTAATTAGTGATGCACTAATAACATCACTTTTATCATTAAAGTCTAGCTGCTCACTCATAAGAGATGAGGAAGTGTCACTATTTTGGTTTGAGGATGCTCTCTCTGGCTCAATTGTCAGCTCAGTCCTGGTGTTCTGCCGGCTTTGGAATGTGTTCATGATAGGTCCTTCTATTAGGAGTTCTTCATCTGTCAAAAAAGAAGAAATCACATTTGATATTGAAAGACTCATGGGACAGCTACTTGTCAGTCCACAGACTTACATCCTAGTCCAATATATAGGGAATCAGCAAATTTTTGAGTGCCATTTAGAGAGAAGAAAAATAAACCCTCGATTTACATCTATGATTGTTGATACAACAAAAGGAGAAAATGTATCTGTTTAAAAAATGGTTATTTACTTAGAACATTCCATAGCATGACATACGGTGACTATATTTAGGATTATTCCATTGTTCCCCAAGGGCCAATTGCCGGTTACTGGAGAAAAGCCAAGGCTGGAATATCCACTCAGTTAGACTCTCTGCAGATCTACTGTGACTCCTCACATCATGCACCCCATCCTGTCCTATCTCAGATGCAGAGGGAGCCTGAGGCTTCTTCTCTCCACTCTTCAGAATGTTTGTGTTCTTGCTACTATCACAGATGACCATGATTAACACCCACTGCTAACAGGTCCTCATCTGGACACACCCTTCTCCACTAACCCACTGATTCCTTACTTGGGCCCTGCTTCCACATATGCCAGCCCCATAACAGAAGGCTATCTTCCAAAAAAAAAAAAAACATGTCTACACATGGTCTGTGCTTAAAATTTAGGCAGGCACTCGGGATGTATGTTAAGAGACTTGGAAGGTTGTGTATCACTGTGGAATGTTCAATAAATCTATGGAATAATGCTTGGGGTTCTAAAATACAGAAGAGGAAAAATAACTTTTGTCAGATGTCTGCTTTGCTATCATTTTATGTCATTTCTTATATTTTCAGCTGTACTTGGGGAACCATCCAAAGCTTCTGACTGTGTGAAGGACAAGTGTACCTTGGTGCAGCTAGTACACAAGAATTTCCGGAAGAATTACAAGTATTGCTGGTGGTGATAAAAGTCAGAGAAGGTGGTAATGTCCTGGGAAAGAGGAGCATGGGCTTGCAGAGAGCCCCAAACTGGGAGCTGGAGACCTGGCCTCTAGGTGACAGCTCTTCGCCCTTCCTGATCTTGTTTTTACTCAACTGTAAAAGGAGATTAAAATGCCTATTCTACCCCTGTTGGGGCAGAAGGGAGTAATATCATTGGTCAAAACATTGTTTTGAAAAATAAGCTACACTGACTTAAGTAGCACAGCAGCATTATTTTTGATGTGCGTCAGAGCACTGATGGAAACCCGTATTTAAGCTATCTGGGCATGGAAGCACATTTTGGAAGTTATCAAGTATCTGCCAATAAACCCAATGTGTAGAAAAATTCTTAAAAGCACACGACTGTTTGGTGGATAGAAAACCTTGTGCTTCAGAGCAAGTTCAGAGTTGTGTAGTCTAAGAAGAAAGAGCCCTCTCATGTCTTAGATGGGCTGGATAGCAGCCTCTGGTGATGGATCCAAAAACTCTCAGGATCCAAATAAAACTTACATAAAACAGCATCATTTGTCCTGTTTTCAAAAACTTGCAAAAACAAACAAATAAAAAAATATCTATATTTGTTCGACAAGGCAAAGGGCAATTGAAAACTAATGCATACAAAACAGTTTACAAACTGTGACCCACTAATGAACAAGGTCTCATTTGGAAGTAAAGCACCCAGCAGAGAGCACAACACACACTATGTGGCCATTAATGGCAACACCCTTCCCTTTATTTGACTTTTAGCAAGGAGGAGTTATTAAAATTTTAGAGTTGAACTCTGATTAGATGAATAAAAAATAATACAGTTACTTTATTTGCTTAAAAGTGTATTGTCATTGATTACAAATAAAAAATGAAAACAAAAAAAATTAAAAAGTTTATCACCGGGCAATTCAGACTCACCACAAGGTGTGCTGGCCACACATTTGGTCTCACAATGCAGTTTAACTGTCTTGGCAACAGCCTCAATATTGTTTTTAAATTGGCAGAGGCAGCAGGCCATATGGTTAGGTAAGATGCTAGTAATGGAAACATACAGAATTATATTAGTGACAAAGGAATTACTTGGAAAATAGTTTATTAAAAACTTAAACATACACCTACTGTATGACCCAGCCATTCCCCTTTCAGGTATTTATCAAGAGAAATAGAAGTATATTTCCATAAACAGACTTGCACATAAATATTCATAATAGCTTTATTTGTAATAGTCAAAAATTGGAATAATTCAAATAGCTATCAATGTTAAAAAATACTGTTATATCCATATATAATGGAATACTATTCAGCAGTAAAAAGAAATGAATTATTGATATGCAAAACAACATGCTCTAATCTTATACAATAAAAGGCTAATATGCAAATGAACCAAATGGTGAAAGGACTGGTTGCTTTGATGTGCACTGACCATCAGGGGGTAGACTCTCAACACAGGAGCTGTCCCAGGTGGTCAGTGTGTCCCCACAGAGGGAGTGCCTCTCAGCCAGAAGCTAGGCTCACAGCTGGCGAGCTCAGTGGTGTTGCCAGGAGCCTTTCCTGCTTCCAAAGCAGTGCTAAGGATGTCCAAGTGCTAGCTTGGGCCCGCGCTCCCTACAGGGAGCTCTCAGTTGGGCATCCAACCAGAGCTGGGCTGAGAGACACTACCCACCCCATCCCCCAGTGCACGATTTTCATGCATCGGGCCTCTAGTCTTAAAATAATCATCTGAATAAAGGAAGCCAGTTAGAAAAGAGTAGATACCATACAATTTCATTTATATAAATTTCTAGAAAATGCAAACTAACCTATAGCAACACAAAGCAGATCAGTGTTTGCACAGGAATTGGGGAGGGCAAGGAGTAGTGGGAAGGAAGAATTATAAAAGGGATATGATGCAGCTTTTTAAGATTATAGACAGTATGATTTTGATGATGGTTTTGTGGTGTGCAAGATGCAGCCAATTAACCAGTTGATGTGTCTCTCTCACATTGATATTTCTCTCTCTCTCTCTCTCTCTCTCTCTCTCTCTCTCTCTCTCTCTCTCTCTTTCATCCCACTTTTCCTCCCTTCCATCCTCGCTAAAAATCAATAGGAAAAATATCTTCTGGTGAGTATTAAAAAACAAACAAACAAACAAACAAACAAAAAAGAGCCCAGCCTGCCAGTGTAGTTTAGAGGTTGAGCATTGACCTATGAACCAGGAGGTCAAAGTTGGATTCTTGGTCAGAGCACAGGCTCAATCCCCAGTAGGTTACATGCAGGAAGCAGCTGATTAATGATTCTCTCATCATTGAGGTTTCTCTCTCTCTATCCCTCTACCTCTCCCTCTCAGAAATCAATAAAAAAATATATTTTTAAATACTTCTGGTGTTCAGAGATACATTTTATAGAAGACACAACCTGGGAGAAGATGTTTAGTAAACATGTATCTTACAGAAAGAACTTTATATAAAACACTCTTAAAACTCAATAATAAGAGAAATGTTACATTGAAATGGATTTGAACAGACACTCCATTGAAAAATAAATTTTCATGTAGACATTCCAC
>PVJC01018541.1:0-31232 GCA_004026665.1 Murina feae | reverse complement strand
TGTCCATTGTTTATGCTTAAATGCATGCACCAAAGTCCTTGGCTGATCTGTTACCCCGCTCCCCCCCCAACATCTCTGTCCTTGTTGCTGTAATTTGACAGTCTGTTTGATGCTGCTCTGCCTCTGTATCTATTTTTGTTCACCAGTTTATAATGGTTATTATTATCCATAGATGAGTGAGTACATGTGGTATTTTTCTTGCATTGACTGGCTTATTTCACTTAGCATTATGTTCTCCAGTTCCATCCATGCTGCTTCAAATGCTAAGAACGCCTTCCTTTTTACAGCAGCATAGTATTCCATTGTGTAGATGTACCACAGTTTTCTAATCCACTCATCTGCTGATTAGAACGCAACCTCTTGTTGGAAGTTATTTCCTTGTCACTCAACTAGCTGTCCTCATTTAGGTGTTTCTCCCTCTCTCTTCCCATTCTCTCACTCCCACCCATCCCATCCACAGGGCTCTTTCTTGTCTTCATGCCTAAGTGTTGAATTCTGTGCACAAATTGCAGTGTGGTTCTATAACTCTTAGCAGCTTTATCTTTTTTGTGGATTTGGCCACCTTTTTCATTCTTCTCTTTGAAGCTCTGTCTCTGCTGCTCCTCTTCCCTTTATTTTTTAAAATATGTTTTACTGATTTCAGAGAGGAAAAGAGATTGAGAGAGAGAACATGTGCCCTGACTTGGAATCAAACCTTGACCTGCTGGTTCATAAGTCAACACTCAACCTCTGAACCACACAGGCTGGGCTGCCCCTCTGCACTTTAAATTACCTGGTTTCTTCCAACATGAGTTAGCTAGTAATTTGGTTTGAATCATTCTGTAGAGTAAGCTATACAACAATTATCTTTGTCTACCTTCTTCTTATCTCTTTTGTTAGGCATATAAGTGGCTTTTCTTCTAGGAAATGCTTGTTTTCCTGGGTTTTGCATCTGCTTTGGACTAACTACTCCAGCACCCACCTCCTGTATCTCATTCGAACAGACACTCCTGTTTCTTCTCTTTTTCCCTCTTTCTCACTCTCCCTCCTCCGAAAGTACTTATTTTTAGTGCTTTTGACTCATTCAGTTGCCCCACTTTTCATCATACAATATGCTGGACATTTGGGCTTCAGTGCACCTTTCTCATTTGAATTCCTACAATAGCTATACCCTGAGCTACACCCCAGCCAGAGCATCATCTTAGAATCTGTACTAATCTGTAAGTTAAAATTGCAATTTTCTATGACTAACTAGCATGTCCCCTACCCCACCCCTTCCACCCCTCCCTTTCTTTATTCAATATTCTTCAAGGCAAAAATCACACAAAAAAATCTGTAGTTTTCTTTTCCTCTCCTAACCTTCTATGGTACTTGTTTATACCATATAATATTGTTTTTGCTATTGATTTTTCACTCTAATACTGCCTTATGGCAAGCTTCTATTTTATTTAAGAGTTATATTGCTTAACTTGACATTAGGTATCTATCCGACAGCCCCAACTAGCTTGTATGCTCCTAGAGAAGAGGGGCCTTGTCTATTAGCATCCCTAGTAATTCAGATAGGTGGTATAATAGGAGTGGTAATATTTATTACCTCACTGTCAGTTGTTTATCTTAGTAAAGTGTTAGCCATGTATAACTGAGCATTGACTTTCTGGCCTAAGGAAGTGAAGCAGATGATTTCTGCTTAGAACACCTGGCATTCCTTTCTGTCTTGGTTATTGCCCTTAGGGGCAGGTTTTCACTTCCTGCACCAACAGAACGAAGCTGAGGGTAATCCAGAACTTTAAATACTTCAGAGTACATTTGGTTTTTCTTTGTGTATTGCCTCCTGTGACTTTACTTTCAGACGAGTAATATTCTCATCATAAAGAGAATGTCCATGTCCTTATCTGCTCTGGTGGTTTGCACTCTTTCCTGGGAACAGATGACCTGAGGGACACACTCCTCAGGCGGGACCTCTTCCTTGGCTGTTCTTGAAAATAAGCATCTACACTTCAAAAGGTTTTTCTGAAAACTGTGGTATAGAGAAACTATGATGTGTTTAGTATACAAATGAAGAAAATAGCCATTTTGAGAAATAGCAGTAGACTTGGATAAATATTGTACCAAATAAAAATATAAACATTTAGATAACTTAATTGTGATTGGTGGGAGGAGGGGAGATATATTAATCTGGGGATACTGAATTGTTTACTTTTAAATGTACTGTAAATATTTTGTTTTATCTTTGTTTCTAACAAGATTTGAGATAGATTTTCCAATAAAGACAAAATATAAAGAATAAGAATAAGTGATAATGAATAAAAAACAGTGGTTCATATGCCATTCACCAGATTGGGTCTGACTTTTGGAATTTCAAACTAACTCTTGTTTTCTTTTTAGGTTGCCTCTTGGTGCTGCTTTGGCCGCATTTGGCACCCAGAATGCTTCATTCTGTCATGGTCTATTAATAAGGTTACCTTGCTAGAATTTGGAGCAGGGACTCAGGTAGGTGGCTTTTATCATTATATGGCATAGCTTTCAAAGTGATCAATCACTCCAGTTTCTAAATAATCTGAGATAAAATATTAAAAACTTTGAAAAGCATGCCACATAATAAGCATGCCACTTACTATTTTAAGGTCTGTCTATATGTGTTATGCTCAGTAGGACTTCATTAATAGTTATGGTCTGATAGAAGATTGCAATACTAACAAGGAGCAGTCTTCCTTACTCTGCACAAAATGCATAGCTGCTATAAGCATAATTATTCAGGTTCCCAAATAGCCCACAGATGAACTCTTGAGCTCTTCTTTGTCAGAATCCTGCTCAGAGTAATAGACTATCCCATGTTATCACTCTATCTCCTTCTGTTTAACTATAAGCAGGTGAGGAGGGAAGGTTAGCTCTGCTTGCTGGGATGGGGCAGGTACTAGATCAAGGAGCTCTGGATCAACAGCAGTTTTTAGCCCTTGGAAAGAGTACATGCACAGGCATCTAGATTTCTCAACCTGTAAATGCAGATCAATGGCACAGAATCAAGGTGTAGCGATATTTGGAAATCAGGTACACATGGATTTCGCTTCAGGTAAGTCTGTCAGCAGGACCTTAGACACAGGATTGAGGTTTAGAGGCCAGGACCCTCAGCCCTAGGATGGGAAGACTAATTAAAAACAAATTATGGCTTGCCAAGTGCCAGAGGATAGGCCCCAACTCTACCGACCGCAGGCAGGGCCTCACAGTCTACATGAACAGAGTTTTATTATCAAGAAGTGCATTAATTAATCTGGCCAAATCTCTCTAATTACAGCATTCTATGGAGATTAAGTGTTAAAATCAAGTTAGCATAACTTTTTTGGTCATTTGTAATCTTACGAATGTGTTTTAAATATAGGAAAAGACATGAATAAATGTTTTTTTAGTGTTTCAAATTACAGATTTTTTTTTCTACTTCATTGTAGTTTTTAAACTTGTTTTTAACAAAGCTGTTTTTCTGGAAGCTAGGAAAAGAAAAATAATTCATTACTTTTAGTCAGTCAACTACATTTACAAAGATTTTCTCTTTTGGTCTCGTCTTTGTAGTCAACGATTTTCTCTGATATTTTCGAGATCCTCATCACATTTTAGATTCACATCCTCTTTAAAGATTTTTAATTTTACTTTGCTCCTTTTTCCTTCCCATAAACTTCATTGGCTATTTCGTTAAATTGTTATCTGTACAGGTGCTCTGTGCTTAAGGAACAATATGAAAACACAAATGTTCCCCAAAATGCCGGCCAGCTGAGTGCTGCTGGGTATGCCTGTCAGGATGCCTGCAGGCCTCTGAGTAGCACATTCTGGTCTTGCTAGTTGTCCACCCTCTGACAGAAACAGGACAGACTCCCAGCTGGTTCTGATGCTCCCTGAGTTTCCACCCTTCTGTCAAAAACAGTTTCATTCTGTGGGGGTTGTCTTCTGACTTGCATTAAACCAATTTGAGATTCCAGGAACCCCAAAGCATGTTTACCTGCTTGTTTTGATTCCTGAAATTCTTTTAAGGGACTATAGTTATGTTCAACAGACATTTATCAAATGTCTACTGCATGCCAGGGCCCTGACCAGGTGCTAGGGATGTAAGGATGAATAATAGTCTCTCTGTGAATTTACGGTCCTGCAGGAGAGACAAGGGATTTCAAGAAGAACTTTATACTCCATATTTTAGGGGGTAAAAGGCTCAGAGAGGTAAAGTTCTGAAGTTCATTCTTGCTCAAGTAAAATTGGTGAAGAAGCATAATTATCAAATCTCTTCTAATTGTGACATCTGGAGGAGTGCATGGGTCCTCTGTAGGTGGAGCAGGGAGTAGCCACTCCTGACTTGGCAATTTTGCCTAGATCTGACCTATTTACCTTCAGTTATGTGGAAATAAAAAGAAGTGGTTGTTTCCCAGTGGTTTTGTCCTAGATAGCCACATGGGCATAACTCAGAGTCACGGCATGTATGGAGCGGAGCCTTCCTGGGATGTGGGTTCTGCTTTTATTAGATTAATTAGTGCTGCTCAAGATTTTGCACACTTAACAACATTCATACCTTGTTGTGTACCATACCACAGATCTCTAAAGTGCGCTTTACTTTGGGATGGCTTAAAACTAATTCTCTGCATGAGCTTTTATTATTAAGGAAAACCTTCTTTCCTCATCACTTTGTCTTAATGTGTATTATTTCTGCCTTTTCATTTGAATTCATAGACAGTTTCAGTGTGAGTGCTTGGGGAGTTCAAACATGAAGCCTAGATTATGCTGTATTTGTAATTTTAATAGCATTAGACAGTTAACCAAAATGAATGGAGGCATGTCCTCCCAAGTGTTTAGTAGGTCCTTCAGTGTGAACATTATTATATTTGGTGCTAAGCATTTTTATGGTAGCCCCAGGAATTTAAGGTGTCAGTTGTACTAAAAATAAAAACAACTCTTTGCAACCTTTATACTTACTTTTTATTTATATTTAAATATAAGACTCTCTAAATATCCATTAAGGTGCCCTGACTGGTATAGCCCAGTAGTTAAGAGTGTTGGCCCTCGCATTGAAGGGTATTGGGTTTGATTCCTGGTCAAGGGCAGGTACCTGTATTGCAGGTTCAACCTGGTCGGGGTAGTGCAGGAGGCAGCCAATTGATGTGTCTCTATCACATTGATCTTTTTTTTTTCTCCTTTCATCCTCTCCCTCCCTCTCTTTCACTCTCTCTAAAAAACAATGGAAAAAAATATCCTCAGGTGAGGATTTATATATATATATATATATATATATATATATATATATATAGAGAGAGAGAGAGAGAGAGAGAGAGAGAGAGATATGCAAATTGACCTTCACTCTGTTACACCCACAAGCCACGCCCATCGACCAATCAGGAGTGAATGTGCAAATTAACTAAGATGGCGGCAGCCATGGAGCTGGAGCTGCCCCGGGCAATGAAGGAAGCCAGGGCCCTGAGTTCTACTCAAGGCTACAAAGTTTCAATTATAGAAGATAAACAAACCTCAGATACCTGCTGGGCTGGGACCTTGGGTTGCTAAGGGCAACTCAGGCTTCAAAGGGAGGTTGGGGGGGGGAACCAAGGCAACAAAGTTTCAATTATAGAAGTTAAATAAATCCCAGATACCTGCTTCCAGCCAGGCACCCCAGTAGGGACCCGAACCCTGAAGGGACTGTGGGCAGCCTGAAAACGGCCCTCAGCCCCTCACCCAGGCTGGCCACACCCCCATGGGATGAGGGTCCCCACTGGGGGGCTTGGCAAGCCTGCAAACAGCCATCAGCCCCTCACCCAGGCTGGCCAGGCATGCCAGCAGGTGGACATCCCCCGAGGAGTCCCATACTGTGAGAGGGCACAGGCTGGGCTAAGGGACCCCCCCCCTCCCCGAGTGCACAAATTTTTGTGCACTGGGCCTCTAGTATATATATAAAATCAGTTAACACATTAAGCACCCAGTCGGTCACCGGTGACTGACACTGTACTTTACGTCCAGAAGACAAAACAGGCTGGGCGCTTAACATATTACGGCTAAATTTTAATGATAAATTTCAAAAGGGTTGTCCTAGAACTGCATTTTCATGAATTCCTCAAAAGTTGAAAACGTCAAATAGAGCAATTCTAAGAAGACATGCTTGTTTTTAATTAATTTAGTTAACTATGACATCTACTCTAGGAAACTAAGTGCTGAATTTTCAATATTCCAGATATTTGGGTACCTACTTCCAACTTTGGCAGGTCAGGTGCGAGACCCAGCTCTCTGCTATGTCTCCTGCTTTGCAGTGGACACTCCTGCTCCTTTCTCTTCTCTTGAGACATAAGCAGCCCCATCTAACCATCCAGCCATCCTTCATCCTTCATCCTTCATCCTTCATCCTTCATCTCCATAACAGGCATGGATACAGCCACTAGGCATGTTTTCACTTTAGAAATTTTTATTAAGAATGGGAACTGAATTACTACTCTCTACTTTAACCAATTGATTCCTTAGCAATAAGATCAATCAGAGAAGGCTTGTTTTCTGAAACTGAAGTATTTTAAACAGCTCTTACTATAATTGCTATTTTTTCATCTAAGACATTACAAAGCTAAGGCGCTTAGTTTGTTGAACCAAATTGCATTTATACTGTTTGGTTTTTGTTTGTTTTTTTACTTGAACATAAATGTGTACATTCTGTCCTATGTCTGTAGCGACTGAGCAAGGCTGTATTTCATTTTGTTGCTGGAAAGCACTTGCCCTCCTTTAATTATTTCACTAATTCACCAGAAATTTCACTTTCATGAGAAATAGTAGTGGCTAAAACTGACTCAGCTCCTGCTCCAATGCTACCTACAGTCTGTGTTTAAATTGATCTAAGATGTTTTATAGTTCCAAGATATCTTTTTCCATTTATTCTTTAATAAGTGATTTTACAGTCCTACAAAAAATTGAATGCTGTAAAAAATTTCCACATTATTATACAAGTTCAAAAAGAATATTCTATTATTATCTTTGTGTGCTGTTGCCCTTCAAAAATTGACTGTCTTCAATTATTTTATCTTGTTAATAATTTATTTCACATTATTCAAAGCTCTGTTGTATCTTATAAATGTAAATTAAAGTATTAACTACTGGTAAGTTTCCTTTTGCTACCTATTTATTTATAAGAAAAACATGATTCAAGCAAATGTTGATATTTTCTGAATTATTTACTAATGGTGTCTTATGATTAGCATAAAGGAGAATAAAGCTTTGATTATGGATGGTATTTGCCCTTAATTAACAAAGTATATGTTTGCCTTTTAACTTAAATATGAAAGAATTATTGATGCAGGTAAGTATAAAAAAATCACAGCAGAACTGTGACATTTTAAATACAGAAACAGTTTCAATACAGGTCTCTTCCTTTGCCAGCATCCTAATAGGAAGTCGTTTTAGTAGACCCTTCATGTTTGCTTGTTCTTTTTCTGTGAGTCACTGTTTTAAAATGTAAAACATAGGAGATAAACCTGTATGCACACAATATCCCCTTTAATTATTACTATTATGTATACAAAGTTGCCCTAAGAAAAAATGTCAACAAAAGCTAAAAGGATTTTCTGAAGTGCTATTTCATCTTAGGGTGATTTGAAATGGTTATATGTACAGATTCTACCTTTTTTCACAATTCTTCAGATCAAGGCTAACATGAACTTTAATAACTTGAGAAGCATAGTAACCAATGCTTGATATGTAAAAAAGACAAAACAGAAGTACGAATTTTGTTGCACATTTTTTAGAATATTAGTCACTATTTGCCTTTTTAAATGTTTTTTAATCCTATACAAGAGAATATACAAATAATTTCAGTTGACATTTTAGTTATAGGATTGCATGAATGCAAATTGTATTTTTTTATGTTTATTATACCAGGCCAAGTAATAATGAAACCTAACCAGCTTTTGGTTTATTTTGTTTGGGGAAATACTTAGCAGCCCTTTGAAATTATTTGGCCACTCATAAGAACTCAAAATAGTTAGGTTGAATAGTTAGAGAAATCACTGTGATATTGGAATTATATTTTATGATCAAATAAGTTATTTCACTTCAGACTGTAAAATACGTAGTGGGGGTAATTTAGGCATATAATATTTCAAATCAAGATGCATAATTTTAAACTATATTGAAATATTTCAACTCAAAAGGACTTTTATAAATGCCAATGAATAATAAGCATAAGTAAAAATTTTTATGAATGTATTTGAGATAGCAGTAAAATTTATATTGTTTGGGGGAAAAAAGAATATATAATTTGTTGTTTACTAGTCATTTTTGGTTTTAGATCTTTTCCTACCCATTAAACAATTATACTAGTTATTATTTTAACTGATACTTAAATTATTTAAATTTTACTTTGCAAATTGTCTTTATTAAAAGGAGACTTTTAAATCTTAAATTTATTTCTCTGTGGGGATCATATTGGCAGCTCTGATAGAGAAAATAGGCATTATCCCCTATTCTTGTTTTTTTTTTTTTAAGTGTAATGACAGGATTTATCTACTTTCAAGTTGGTTTGCCAACCTGCTCTTATAGAATGTAGTAGAATAAGAGTGAAATAGGAGTTTTGGTGCATAAGCCCCTCCTTGACCACATATTCTTAACCATATATACGCTGTCAAGATGTTCAGCTTCTCTGGGCCTCTCACCTTAAAATGGCAGTGATGATAAATGTGTCCGCCTCTCAGATCCATTGAATTCCAGGGCGGTAATAGAGATGGAAACGCTATACACTTGTAAGGTATTTATATTATTAAAATATCATAATACATAAAACAGACTCATATTCTTAATTACCCTGCCAAAAACTCAGTATGTGCCCTGAGCAAGTAAGTATTTACAAAGTTAATTTTATTATTTTGCAGTTTTAATGTGCAGAGTTCAGCTCTTCCATTTATGCATGTCCTGTGCTTTACAAAAGAATGGAGCTTTTGCTTTAACTTTTTAAATACCTTTTAAACCATGAGAATAATGCTGCTTTTAAATATACCCTTAGAATTTGTGTAATGATGCTTGAATGTCCTCTATTAAATATTTTATTTACACATCATCAAATTCTTAAAATACGTGAAAATTTTGATGTCAGGGGAAATTAGATTTGTGTTTAGAACATTAAGTAAAATTATTTTCATTTATTCTGTCATTTGGTGAATTCTTTTCTTATTGTATTTAACTATTTGATTTATATTATCCCTTTCCAGTTCTTGTAATCATGATTCTGAACGTTCATCTCTAAGATACCCAGTTTACTTTAGCTCTCTGTGTCCTAAACTCTCTATAATAGATAATAGTAGTTTTTTCTGCCTTTGGCCATTATTCTTTTCACATTTACTTGTACAATAAAAAAATCATTTAACAGGGTTTTTTCTATACATGGTCTTAGTCTCCTAAAGATCATGCTACTAATAGACATTTTAAAGATATTTCAAGATGTTTAACAATGAACTCTTCAAACCAAATGATGCTTTCTTCCTGGCATTCCCTTCTCCTACAGCAAACCTATATTTAACTTCCCTTGCATGCTTTTGAAATCTGAAGAGCACAGAGTTATTGCTACATTTCAGCAATCTTTTAGCATTGGGAGAGGTAAATTGTCAGGCGTTGCAGATAACAAGCCAAATTGCACAAGTGTGCAGTGTGGGCATGCAAGGTGCTCCGTCAGGAAACGGCCGTTCTTTGATGATGCTCCACATGCACTCTCTCCAAGAGAGAGCTGAGTTTATCTCTTCCATAATATTAAGCTTAATGAAATTTTGATTACAAATAGCAGCTCTAGTAATCCATTTCTCTCAGTAGGCAAGTTAGATTTAAAAAGTTAAATTTGGGAAAGAAATGGGGAGTCATTCAGCATCACAAAATGCCACTTATATAGGTAATACTATTTCATTTTTTGTTTCTGCATTTCTGTAAATGTGCTTAGAACTAATAAATTTGCGACTGGTAAAAATTAATGCATGACTTGTCAGCAGAGTATGGAATGTAAGCATGTGCCATGAAATTGCAATTCTTCTATTCTTTATTTTCCATCATTTATATGCTGGTTCCACTTAGAGTGTAGTCCATTCTTATTTTTTGTTTCACAGATTGGCCAAAATGGGAAGGACTGGATTCTGCTCTCTTCCACGAAGAGTCAGTGGGACTGGCTAAGATCAAGGTCTGAGGCTTTTTTCCATCTGTCATCAGGTATGCATTGAACAGAAATCCCTGTAGTTCTGTGCATGTACCTTTAAAGTAATTGATTGATACGCATACTTTGAATGTATACTTTCATTTAATGTTGAGTTCACAGCCTTGTATTTATTCTGAAATTTTAAATGCATCAATAACTTATTTGAGTTTTGTAATATATTGAGATAAAAAGATATTATTAGCCATGAAAAAATTTCAGCTGGTCTTAGAAAAGTGTAATATTTGAAATCTGCAATTCTTCATTGCTCAGTATGTACATCTAAAGATAACAATTCATTTATTACTCCATGTTGAGTATCGCCAATTTTAATATAATCAAATGCTTGTATATTGTTTAATGGTGTACTTTGTATAATTTTTTCAATAACTTAGAAATTGTCATTTTTCTCAACTGGAATTCTCTGCCCATTATGTTTGGATCTCATAACACACTGATAGATATGACCAGTCTTGGAAATATTTTCAGATATTAGTTATATAACAGGGATTTATATTCTTTGCATTCTGTGTTGATTTTACAGTTGAAAAATATATTAGCTTGTTTGCTATGATGCTCTAAATAAGAGCATAAAAGCATCATGATAGGAAATCAGATAGTCAAAATTGCTCTTTTTTCCTGCCAGAGAGGGTGCTTTATACCAATTTACAGTGTCATTACTGGTTACAGAAGAATAACTCTAAATATTTCTGAGAGTCAGAGAAGGTGTCTCCTGAAAAAGAATTTATAGAAAAAGAACAAGTCCTTGAGATTCCAAACCCGATCTTAAATCAGAGGGCACATACTGCGTTGGCATTAGTAACATCAGTTGCATTATTGTGTTCATGTCACTTTTAAACTGCAGTGGAGACTTAGACAGTCTGAACAGTATAAGGAAAGGCCTTGCCTGTGTCTGCCTACTGATGAAGAAAGGATGCATGAACCAAATACTGATAAACTTACCCACACGCTTCACATTTTAATCACTAAGTGATTACTCTATTTTGCCTATTTAGTGACACTTCTACATTAAAATACAATAGGGTCTATTGTAATATACACTTAATTTTACAAAAATGCAGGTTAAATTTAGAGCCCCTGCAAAAATATTACTGGAATCTGTGAAGATCAGTGTCATACCTCTAGCTTGTGAAGACAAGTGTCAGTCTCATGCCAAAGACAAGTGATATGAAGAAATTGATTTTCTTTTTTTTTGAATATGTAATAGGATAAAAATAATCCGATTAGTAGTTGACAGCAGTCATTTGGCCACATTCAGTTTTCAGTTTAAAAATCAGATCCTTTTGCCCTAACTGATTTGGCTCAGTGGATAGAGCGTCGGCCTGCGGACTGAAAGGTCCCAGGTTCGATTCCGGACAAGGGCATGTACCTTGGTTGCGGGCACATCCCCAGTGGGAGTGTGCAGGAGGCAGCTGATTGATGTTTCTAACTCTCTATCCCTCTCCCTTCCTCTCTGTAAAAAAAATCAATGAAATATATTTTTTTTAAAAAAATCATATCCTTTTTAAAGAGGTTGTAGTTATTATCATTTCTGTGTCTCTCTTTTTAAAAATTTATCTTTATTATTGAAAATATTTCAGATGTTCTCTTTCCACCCCCCTTGACCCCCCCTCCACTCCATTCCCACTTCCCCACCCCCCACCCCCAGTCTTCTGTCATTTCTGTGTCTCTTAAAAGTATATTGCTAGACTAGCATTCATGAATTTTGAGGAATCATTGAATTATTTTATGACAATTGAATCTTTGGGGGTTGGTTTCTTACTCAGTGAAATTCAGTTGAAAATATTTACTCTCTCTTGTCCACAAATTTTCAAAGGTTTCAGTCAGTTTTTAAAATTTTTGCTTAAGTAGACATACTCTTTGTCATAAAATATGTTCATTTCATTCTTTCTCAAAGCACCGATAATGAATTGGAACTCTGACACATGTTTTTACAACCTGAAACACCTCCATAATGAAGTATCCTTGCACAGGTATTGTGCTCTAAGCCAAAAGTCCCTATGGTATGCTGCACACAGGTTACAGGTATGTCAGAGACTGACCCGTCCGCTCTTGGGGAAGTCTGATGACGCTA
The DNA here is from genome assembly GCA_004026665.1 of Murina feae. Taxonomy (NCBI): domain Eukaryota; kingdom Metazoa; phylum Chordata; class Mammalia; order Chiroptera; family Vespertilionidae; genus Murina; species Murina feae. Next base: position 18,987 of record PVJC01018541.1, on the reverse strand, counting down.
GTTCAGTCTGCCCAATGAATAGAATCATTTTCTATGATGTGAAAAATGAAAAACGGTGAGGAAAATCACTTCAACCGATCCTTCTTCCCTCCAAATGACAAGAAGCCATGGACCTTACTTTATAGAACATCAAAAGACTTTTCCTTGGGGAGGGTGCGGGGAAGGGGGAGAGATCAACCAAAGGACTTGTATGCATGCATATAAGCATAACAAATGGACACAGACACCAGTTAAATGCAAAAAAAAAAAAGGCTTTCCATGTCAAGAATGCACATTTGTTATGAAGATAAGTCATTTCTACTCTTGACTCAAATTCCTCTGCGTGTGATGACACTGGTATAAAGAATAAATTTTCACTTTGGGTAATGTATTCAACTCTTTCAGGCCTCTGGTGTCTGTGCATTAAGTACATCTTTCATGGACTAAATGTTTCACAAGGTGCCTAAAAGAGTTTTCAGTTGCTTGCTTATATTTTATTTTCCTGTAATAAAGAATGTGACTAGAGCCAACTTGTAAAAATTAAAATAATTTTGACATTAAAATATTTGTGGAAACATTTTTATGTTCTCAGTCAGATTTATGTTCTCTAGTACCTTGTAAAATTTGAAGCTTAATAAAGCCACTTTTAGTGTCATGTTTTTTGTTGTTTTTTTCATAATTCACAGTTCTGTTTATTCTGTGATGGCATAAAAGTCACAAACAAGACACTAAAAACAGAGGAAAGCTGTGAACACCACCAGTGGAGGGATCTCATTGGGAAGAGACTGAAGTGCCTTGTAGATTAGTGTCATGTTTTGATGCTTCCTCAGAGCTTCTGAAACCACGACTGCTTTTCTTAAGTACAACGTTTGTCAGGTGGAATTTCAAGTGATGTGTGAACTGTTCATTCTGAGCAATGCGTTAATATGTATTTTGACAAATATAAAGAAACCCACAGATATTACATTAGACCAGCTGAATCCATTGTATGGTTTCTTTTTTAATTCAAAAGCATCACATAGCAAATAAAAGATTTTTAATTAAATTTAGTTACAAACTAGTTGTTTCTTATTTTTTTTTCCAGTCCCTTTTTGCTTTCTTTTACGACCACATGAAACTTGAGAAGCCACCTAAAGCTAAATCATTTAGTGGAGTTGGGCAGTTCCCAAGTGTCCAACAAGAAGGCCTGGTTTAGGCTGCGATGGCCACTGTCATTCCTGGTGATTTGTCAGAAGTAAGAGATACCCAGAAAGTCCCTTCAGGGAAACGTAAGCGTGGTGAAACCAAACCAAGAAAAAACTTTCCTTGCCAACTGTGTGACAAGGCCTTTAACAGTGTTGAGAAATTAAAAGTTCACTCCTACTCTCACACAGGAGAGAGGCCCTACAAGTGCATACAACAAGACTGCACCAAGGCCTTTGTTTCTAAGTACAAATTACAAAGGTATTAAACTCTATTTGTCTTTCAGATTATATTTGCTATGATGTTGGCCATGTGAAGCCAGTGTAAACGTATATATTTGTATACACATTTTTTAGCTGATTTGCAGAGAGGAAATGTTAAGTAGATTAGACGTTGGCTAGTTTTAGTATTCTAAATCACATATTTTTATGTGTTAGTGTCTTTGGATTTTTTAAAAGTGAAATGCTTAATGAGAATAGAATTTCCATTTGTACAAAGAAATTACAAGAAAAGGTCTGGACATTTACGTGAGTATATTCAGTCTTATTCATTTGCTTTTGTAATAATAGCTAAAAACCAGCCAGTGAAAACTAAAGTGGCAACTTAAATGACTCAAGTTTTGCAATATTTAGGTATATAAACTATCCTTGTAGTACATACTAAATTTAAGTGTCCATTATTAGAGAAATTCTGTTTTAGAATAGCAGTTTAGCTTCCATATGAAAAGTGAATACGTACCATTTTTGTCATGATACTTACAGAATATGTCTGTATTTAAAGGCACATGGCTACTCATTCTCCTGAGAAAACCCACAAGTGTAATTATTGTGAGAAAATGTTTCACCGCAAAGATCACCTGAAGAATCACCTCCATACACATGACCCTAACAAAGAGACATTTAAGTGTGAAGAGTGTGGGAAGAACTACAACACCAAGCTTGGATTCAAACGTCACTTGGCCTTGCATGCTGCAACAAGTGGTGACCTCACTTGCAAGGTTTGTTTGCAGACCTTTGAAAGCACAGGAGTGCTGCTGGAGCACCTTAAATCTCATGCAGGCAAGTCATCTGGCGGGATTAAAGAAAAAAAGCACCAGTGCGAGCATTGTGACCGCCGATTCTACACCCGGAAAGATGTCCGGAGACACATGGTGGTGCACACTGGAAGAAAGGACTTCCTCTGTCAGTATTGTGCACAGAGATTTGGCCGAAAGGATCACCTGACTCGACACATGAAGAAGAGTCACAATCAAGAACTTCTGAAGGTCAAAACAGAACCAGTGGATTTTCTGGATCCATTTACCTGTAATGTTTCTGTGCCTATAAAAGATGAGCTCCTTCCGGTAATGTCCTTACCTTCCAGTGAACTGTTATCAAAGCCATTCACAAACACTTTGCAGTTAAACCTCTATAACACTCCATTTCAGTCCATGCAGAGCTCGGGATCTGCCCACCAAATGATCACAACTTTACCTTTGGGAATGACATGCCCAATAGATATGGATGCTGTTCATCCTTCTCACCACCTTTCCTTCAAATACCCATTCAGTTCTACCTCATATGCAATTTCTATTCCTGAAAAAGAACAGCCTTTAAAGGGGGAAATTGAGAGTTATCTGATGGAGCTACAAGGTGGCGTGCCCTCTTCATCCCAGGATTCTCAAGCATCATCATCAAAACTAGGGTTAGATTCTCAGATTGGGTCCCTTGATGATGGTGCAGGGGACCTCTCCCTGTCAAAAAGCTCTATTTCCATCAGTGATCCCCTAAACACACCAGCATTGGATTTTTCTCAGTTGTTTAATTTCATACCATTAAATGGCCCTCCCTATAATCCGATATCAGTGGGGAGCCTTGGAATGAGCTATTCCCAAGAAGAAGCACATTCTTCTATGTCTCAGCTCCCCTCACAGGCACAGGATCTTCAGGATCCTGCAAACACTATAGGTCTTGGATCTCTGCACTCACTGTCAGCAGCTTTCACCAGTAGTCTAAGCACAAGCACCACCCTACCACGTTTCCATCAGGCTTTTCAGTAGGACTCTAAGACGTGGATTTATTACAGAAATGTATGTGTAGCCCTGCCTTAGGTGACTTTTTATTTTAGTGCCTACTTTTAGACAGTATAAAAGTTTCTGCTTTTGTATAGTACCAATTTTTATTAAGCCAGTATAAAATAGAAACTAGCTTTGGAACCATTGGTGTCCAGTTATGTTTACCTGGGTATTTCATCCTAATTCACTGCCAATTGTCATATTTTAAGGTTATTTTTCATATAGGAAAGCCATTATTAGTAGTAAAGTCTTACAAATCCCACATTCAAATTACTTTTTCATTTTAGAATTTTTGTTTTTGTTCATTACTAATGGCTCTGCCTTTTGACATTTGGCTCATTAAAAATTTTTGCAAGAGAATGTAAATTTTCTAAAATGTATATGAATAACTCGAGTTTTTTAAATCTTTACTACCTTCTAAATAGATTCATAAATCGAATGTTTCAAATGAATTAAGAATCCAGTTTGGGGAGATAACTAGTATTTCTTAGATATACAATAATTTCAGCTCAGTATATTTTGAAGACTTGCTGTTGTCTGGCTCAAATATTTGCTGTCTTTATTGTTCACATATAATGAAAACAAAACCTAAACACAAAGCACCAGTATTTATAGCAAAAAGAGATTCCTAATTAAGGTGACACAGCATTCCATGTTACTCAATAGTTGGCCTTAAATTAGTACACAGGATATTTTGCCACGTTTTAAACTGCTTAACTTGCTCTCTTTCCATTTAATACTAACATATATGGCATAGGAGTCTTCAAAGTCAGTATAGACAGCTCTTTGATATTTCCACCTTTCAAGGCCAAAGGGTGGGTCAAGTGCAGCCAGCAATTTTATTTTCATTGTTAGCCCACAGTTAGCCCAGAATCTAGAGCCATTGTGGAACACAGGTATTAGGTGTCTTTACCCCAGAGTGGACTGTCCCAGCTTAGATGGTGTGAAAAACATCCTAAGCAGGAAGATAGATGTGAAGCATGCAGTTCAACTTAGGGACTTGTGTAGGGGTCATGCCCCCAGTTGCCAGAGTTGGAAACTAGACTGTTTAGGAGTAAAGTAAAAGCCTATTGCTTATACCACTTGTAGCTAAATTTTATTTCCCTTAAAGAGCCAAAAGCAAAAACAACAGTTTTGCCCTAGGGTATCTTTCTTATTCAGTGTTAATTCATCTTGCTAGTTTCAGATGGAAAATTTAAAGTGAAATGCATTAGAAAACTATTTGAAGAATGATCACAAAGTTTTAAGCAACTAAAAATATATACAGTAAAACCCACTTTTACACACTCTGGGAAATGCGGTGAATGTTGTAAATAAGTTGAATTTTTAGAGGGAGAAAAAGTAAAGTAAAACAAGCACTATCTTAGTTAATGTGAAAATAATCAAAAATATTCTGTTCACTGAATAAAATCGTTATGGGCTTTCCTCATGTTAGACAATGACCATAATCTTCTGAAAGGTCAAATTATTACGTTTTTCTATTTGTCAGTGGGAAATCAACCTAAAAACATACCTATTAAGCACTTGTTAACACCTTATTTGGGAGCCTGTCCGTTGGGGCAGGTGGGGTGGTGGGGGAGGGATGGGAGGTTATAGAAGAGTATATATCTCTCTAAAAAAGAAAGAAAGAAAACAATTTTTGAGCACTCAGCCCTATGTGGAGTTTCTTTTCCTTTTTATAGGGCCAATTATCACTGCAGATTGCAATGTTTACCAAGAATTTCTAAAAATGAGTGCAGATTACTGAATATAATGCATTATTTAAAATATTTGGGAGTAGTATAATTTGTGGAGAAATGTAAATTGTAATAATGTAAATGGGGGTTTCACTATATATATTATATCTGTACACACACACACACATTTATCGCACTTCATAGAATCAAAGTTGCTCTCTTAAGGAACTTTGGCTCCTGATATTTTATCATGCTCCTATTTTTTTAGTCCTAGGAGCTGTAGTTTTATACTTATGTATTTAAATTTTATTATTAAAAATTACATTTTATAAAAGTGTTCCAAAGGCATTAAGATTATATATGTTAATAAGGAAATACATTTAAAAGTTTTTCAAACTGCTCCTAAGCTTTTGATTAGGAGAATATTTGCTCTGAAAGTAGGCTTTTAGCTCTGCTTTATTACTGCTTCCTTTAGTTTCTATGAAACAGATTGCTTACCGAAATCATTAGTTGAATGATTAGTGTTCAATATTGCTTTAATGACCATTTTTAAAAATGGGAAAAAGAAATTTGGTGAAAGAGCACAAATAAATAGAAAACCTATTTTTAAATAGAAATCACAAATACAAGTGTGGAAACACTACTTTAAAATTTGTTAAAGAGGAAATCAAATTGATGGACTGAGACACTGGCCTTAGTAGGCTGTATTTCACTGCTAATAAAAAATAAAAAAGGGAGTACCAGGATTTATTAAATAAAGCATTTTAGAAATGGGAATGGCGCCATATATGTATATTTTTAGCCTAATTCTCACCCTGTATGGATTTCAAATACATGGAGGCACATCTTTCAGGGTACCAGTATTAAAAGTATAGAGTCTTAACTTTCATACATACACCTCTTTGCCTGTTGCTGCCCCACAGACAAAATAACACTTCCAAATAAGAGGAAATTCAGCTAATTTGTTGTTTGTTTGGGTTTTTTAAATTGACTGTAGTGGTCACTAAACTATTTTGGAGAGAATTTCTATTAAAGATGAGGCAGAATCATTTATTTTCATTGCACAATGGTCTAACAAGTATGCAACACAGAATTGGCTCTCTTTTTTTTTTTTCCTAGAAAAAAAGTTGGCATCTGTTTTTATGTCAACTGGATATAATTAAAAATAATTATTGCCAATGCTGTTTTTATTCTCCAGTGGCCAGAATCATCATCCTTGAAATTTCTAGTAGTGCCTTTGCTTGGTTAAAAAAAAAAAAGAGAGAGATTATCATTAAGTAAAAATATTTCAGTTTAGAGTGTGGACCTCAGACAAGATATTGAACCTCATTCAGTTGAAATGTCCACGTGTGTGTGAAAATTAGATCACCAGCCCCGGAAGCATAACTGTGGAAGGGTCATGGCACAGTAAGCAATTACTGTCCATTGATACATGCAAATGTCATCTTTATACTTATTGGTCTGTTAAAATTTGTATGTTTAAATCCTATCACCAAGTTCAGTTTTTCAAAACTTCAGTTGTCCTGGCTGATCATGCACCACTCTTTGTGCGGCTTTTAAATTTCATTTAGTGTTTCTTCCAAACTACGTATTTTTGCTTCTTTGTTGCTTGTGCTTTATTATTATTAGTCATTTGTGTTAATTTGGACAGTAGCGGTTTTTAAAAACCATATACTGACTGAAACATGAGCCAGAGCTGATTGCTTTTTTAAGCTAATAATGAATGTTAAAGAGTACATATCTTCAGGATCATTCATCTAGTGAGCAATACACATATATAGGCCAATATTTTTTTAAAATAAAAATAGAGCTTGGTCAACCTCTATATTACACATATTACAATATAGCACTTTCAAACAACCTAAACCTTTACAGAAACTTTCTTATAGGTTATGCCTTTTATTTTAAGACTTATTATGATTTGTTTCAAGTGCCATTAGACGATATATATGTAGATCTTTGATATATAATGCTTTGTGTTCAAAAATGGTAGATGATATTTTAAACAGGTACATTTTTACAGTGTTTTCTTATCAATTTGCTATATTGCACAGAATCAGTGTGTGTCTTTTCATAAGGTTTTACAATGGTTTATTTTTTTACAAGGTTTACGTGTCTCCAAACACACTGTCTTCCCAGTATGTAAATGTAAAAATACCAGTTCACCCAAGTTGCTTCTAGCCTACTGAGATCCATGTGACATTGGAGGAGACTTTAAATGTTGCGTATTCTTCATTAGTAATGGCAGACTGTTATCTGACAAATGAGCGGCTAAGTTGACTTTGTCTTATTTTTCTCACTATGACAACACAGGTTGTTTGTTATGATTACATAGGTCACATAAGTTGTGTAGTTTTGTGCTTAAAAAACCCCTAAGAGCTACTTTCTGATCATATAAAGCAACTTAATACTATCAACAAAAAGGCACTCAAAAGATCACCCTTATTCCCTCCTACAACATTATCAACCCTCTGAGGATGGAAGGAAGGCAGTGTCTTTTGATAAGTTACCTAGCTATAGAAATAACAGAGCTATTGCTAATGTATAACACACTTCATTATATAAGCTTCAGTGGTACAGATGAACCAGAATGAATGTTTATCTTCTCAGAAACACTCCTTCAATTATGTTGGATCATGCTGCTAATGTAACTTGGGATACAACTCTCCATGGTGCTACAAACGTCTCTGTCTCATTCAGTCGTATTTTTTTTTTTTTTATCCATAGGAAAAAAGGACTTCATTAGGTGTAAAGGTGTACAATATATTTTTATACTGTGACTTAATTTGTCATTAACAAACTTTTACACCATCCACCACAATGTATTCATGTGCACTTGCAAAAGGAAATCTTGGACATGCAAATGTTACCAGAACAAACCCAGCTTTTGTCCACAAGATGACTGTAACTCATAAAGAAAAGTGGGCTTTATAATATGGTTTAGAGTGAAGAACAAGCTGTGTGTTACTAATGGCCCTTTGAATTTAACAAAAACTGGGAATCCATTAGGAAATGAATTGCATCGTGCCTGAACGTAAGCTGGACTGCTGAAATTGTATTTTTAGCTGGTGAAAAAGTATTTGAACTAATATTTTTTAAATGTTCTAATGATGAAGTTTTGAGTCAAAATAGAAAAGAAAAAAAAATCTGCATTCCAGGCTGAATTTTGTATATTTTTATTGCATTTAAAATGGCTATTCTGTGATATTGGGAAATCAAGTGGCTTATCATGTATATCATGTACTTAAAATGTATTCACAAACTACTGTTGTATTTGTATAAAATATAGACAAAGACCGTATTTTTTGTGTGTGTATAAGCTCTGTAAAATAGCAGTCACATTATGAAGCTGCAGTAATACTACATTTTAAACATCCACATCCAAAGAAGCAGGCTATTTATTGTCCAGTTACTCAGATATAAAATATTAATTTGCTGCTAATTAAACAATAGTACTGCAGCTCCTTGTGGCCTACAGTGTTATGTTTGCTGTAAGAAAAAGATATGTGAACTCCACAAAATATATGAATAAAATTATAGAATTGCTTTAGATAATGTAGAACTTCCTGAAATTTTAATAGATGATAAATTTCTATTTTCTATAACTTTTTTTCCTTCACTTTAATTTTAAATATTTTTCTCACTTGATAAATACAAGTTTCTAATAGCTGGCTCTAAGACAACAGTTTTTTATTGAAATGAAATGTAAAGTGCTAGGGTTTCTTTTTTGCTTTTGTTTTTCTAAAAACTTTTGTACATTTAAAGGAAGGATAGAAATTGTAAATAAAAAAGTAAAAACATGATGCATCAAAACTTTAATCCAGGTGAGAATTCAAAAAAGATTTCTTAAAAGGCCATCAGAAAGTATAAATTGATAACATTTTTTCTTTTTGTGAGATAAAATTGGCATTTAACACTTATTGTCTGTCAGTACTTAGAAGCTCTCCTGTGCTTATTGTCTAAAATTTTGCTGAAAACCCTTAACAATTCATCTACAACAAAACAATAAACACATGTCATCTAAAACTCCTAAGTTCAACAGTAATGCAACTTCAAAAGATATTAATTCTGAAAATTCAATAATTATCCAGGAACCAATTGTAGGAAAAAATAATTTTATATATCTCATACCACCACTTTCAGCATGATAGGGAAAATTCCTCCTTTATGTTTGGCTTTTCTGTTTTAAGCCTCTCCAACTTTCAGAGAGGTAAAGGAAATGAACAGTAATTTTAATACTGGCAGTTCCTCTTTTCACATGCTTAATTCCAGCAAATATAAAAGTATTTCTTTGTTCTTAACATTAACATTAAATACATTTTTATTTAATGCATATGAGAGATGTCAAGGACTGTTAAGAGAAGGAAAATGCTTTTGCTCTTTTTTTTAAATCCTTTTGATCTTTTTTTATTAATTTTAGAGAGAGAAACATCCATTGGTTGCCTTTAATACATACCCCAATAGGAGGCAACCCACAGCATAGGTATGTCCCTGACCAGGAGTTGAACCCGAGAATTTTTGGTGTATGGGAAGGCCCTCCAACCCAACCTAGTCACACCAGCCGGGGCTGCTTTTGCTTTTTATGCTGAGAATACTCTGAAAAAGCATGGGATTAATTCCCTTAAGGTATTATCTCCCTTATGGAAAAGTAATTACATCGAGACCTCAACCCAGCCGTGTGCCTTGACCAGGAATCAAACCGTGACCTGGTTCAGAGGTTGACACTCAGCCACATCACTGCTGGGTTCAGAATCTCCTTTTCTGTTTTGTTGTTCTGACTGCCATTATTGCAGATGGACTTGGTTTTTTTCTAATGAACAAATTTTCTTCTAAAAATGTAAACAGGATAATCTTGCTTTACATAATAGAGGCATACTTGAAATATAAGCCAGTGCTACTTATAAATGCATAAGTGGAAACATTTGTAAATGGAATCTTTCTTTTAAATAGGCATAGAGCCCATTTATAATTATACCTCGATGGACGCCCTGGGTTTTGAGGGGTTGAGGATCAGAAGTATAATGATTCCTTGCATAAGCTATGACATTTTCTCTTTTTTGTTAGGATTTTTTTTAAGGATTAACTTTTGGTTTATTCTATTTGTAATTTAAAAACTTCACTCTTTCTTGGGGTCCCTTTCAAAGTGTGGTCAATGCAGCTGGTAGTCCCATTGGAATAATACTGGCAAACAGCTGTTTCTAGAAAGACATACTCAATCTGTTACCAGTATTCACACACACCTGCTGACATTTCTAAGAAGGCTCCTGTAACCAGATCTTCACGCCCTAGGAATGTTCATTGCATAAGTAGGTTAATAGCCTAAGCCATGACCCAATCAAGATTTTAAGGTATGTCAGCTTTTCCCACCCCAGAATGAATGCTGATTAGTATAAACTCAGTTCTAAGTGTCTTGAAGACCATTTTGTTTCAAGACTTCAAGCAGAAGAGTTCAACTCATTTCCAGACTTCTATGTTAAATTATCTTTTGTAAGAAAGTGTTAGTGCTTACTGTGGAATTCTTTTGGTCATAAATTCTTTTATATTTATTCCTAAAGTGTACCTTTACTCAGAGTTTCAAGTTAGTACTAGTTAGTGATTTGAAGGACCCTGAAATTCTATTCCATTAACTGTGTCTATCCATTTCCTCTTCCTCTGGCATTTTCATACGAAGTTACTCACTGTGCCTTGTGCTTATCTATCCCTTCGTCTTCAGTTATCCTGTTCTCCATCCCTGAAAGCTTTCTCTGTTCCTGCCCATGAATTCCACATACCAAAATCTGACCCCTTCTCCATGTTTTTTTTTTTAATGATAGCTTTCCCTTCTCTGGACTCACCCAGTGAAAGCTAACTTATGTTGCCTGTGAACATTTATTACAGCTTATTAGATCTTTCCAGGGATCTGTATCTTATATAACTGCACAATATACATTACCAATATACATTATATAATAACCTATCTCAGGGATACAGGTATATATTATACATTATATAGGTACGAGAGGCCTGGGGTTTGAAATTTTATGCACTGAAGGGAGGAGGGGTTCCTCAGCCTGGCCTGCCCCCTCTCATAGTCCAGGAGCCCTTAGGGGTAGGAGGCAACCTGGTGATCAGGGGAAAGCAGTGCCCCCATCACACCTCTGCTGCTGCCATTGTTGGCAGTGCAAGCTGGGGAGCTGAGGGGACTGGGTGCCACCATCTCATAGCTGTGGGTGCCACCATCTTTGAGGGTGTGACAGTCAGTTAGCATATTCCCTCATTGGCTGTGGGTGCTGCCATCTTTGAGGGTGGGGCAATCTATTAGCATATTCCCTCATTTGCTGTGGGCACCACCATCTGATAGAGGGTCAATTAGCATATTCCCCCTTTATTAGGATAGCTATATATTATATTGTATATCATATATTTATACATTTCAGTGATATAAATATATTGAAGTAGATATATATATTAAACTCTTCTAAGTATTTGTCCACATAGTTCCCTGCACATGACAAATAATCAAACCTATTTGTTGCCGAAGGCCAATGATGGCTCTTATCTTTCTCAACCATCGTAATATTTCAGACACATTTGTAAAAATAAATGCTCTTTCAAAATTTGACTCTAAAAAGTTTGTAAATAATACTTTTAACACTCGGGATTTCTTCGTTCTATAGAACAAATTTCTTTCACTGCAATGGCCCAAAACTAGAGAACCTTTTAGAATTCTAATTCTTGTAACTTTGTACTTCAAGCACTCTAACCATGGAGTCTTTAGCTCTAAATTGTCTACAAGTTGTGTGACTGTTTAGACACAGGCATCACTAGATAGGGTTCTTAAGGTTGTATTCATCATATACTATGATAAATTCTCATAACAAATCATCATTTTGAAATCTCCTTAAATGGCATTTAAATTTTATTTTTATTTTTCTCCTTAGCAATTAGGCCAGTGAACAAAAAGCCACCAAAGAGGACCTTTGTGTTTGCTTATTCTACACAGACTGAAAATCAATTGTCCTTTAAAAAAAGACTCAAAACTAAACTGTACGACTAAAACAGACCTTTGAAGTTGCCACTTCACTTTTACAGATGAGTCCAGGGAATGAAGGCTGCTGTGCAAGGCCATACATCTAGGATCAGGGCCCAGGATTGGAGCTCTTTCAGGGGCCAGAAGTTTTTCCACTGGGATCAGCCCTATTTGAAGGGAAGGGCATAATAAAACATGCAAGGCTATGAGTCTCATGCTTTAAAAGTCTCATCTTTACCTTAACATTACAAATTCTGGGAAGATAACAAAAACTCTTTGCCCCCTTGTCAGTGCTGTTACTATCCTCCTTGTGCAGATAAAGAAACTAAGGCTCTGAGATAGTGACTTGCTAGAAGTGATGGGATTTATACCAGGTGATTTGACTCCAGACTTTACCACTACAGTTTTAGGAGATCCAATATCCAGGCACCCAGAAGAAGAGAAGAAAGTAGGGGGTTGAGAGTTGGGGAAACAACACTCCCGAAATAACATGAGCTATTTTCCCCGAGCTCAAAAGAAGTTCATTACTTGCCAGACAGGTTTACCCAAAAAAGATCCTTTCCTTCAAGTCAGTGAAAATATAATGAACACTTACACACACACACACACACACACACACACACACACGAACAATATCTTGGAAATACAAGGAAGTTTTAATTAAACTACAGTCTTGGTTAAGAAAATTTGCAGGAACTATGAGGATAAATGAAAAACAGAAGAACACAGGGCCCAGATGCCTACAATTTGAAAGAGAATCAGAACTGACACCAGACTTACCTGAAACACTGAATGAGAGAAGTCGGTGGAGTCATATTCCAACCAGGTTGTGAAACAGCTGTTAAAGCACAATAGGAGTTCTGACATGTAAGAATTCAGAAAGTACATTATTTTTTTAAAAAAATTATGAAAAAACAAGCAAAAATGGAATTTATATGAACACCTTAAGAAAGCAGAAGAAATAAAGAAGTGGTGAACAGAAATGCTAATAACTCGTGGTTAAATCCAGTTTTGATCATTTGTTAGTGACTAAGTATTTGAAACAGATAAATCCTAATGTAATGCAAATGTCTTCAATGGGTATTTTGTAATCATAAAAGTGGCTAGGACTTACATATCAAGTTCTGGTCACACATAATCATACCTGAAAAGAGGAGCAAAATAACTGGAGACTTTGACATGAAGCCATAGAACAAGGTGATGTGGAGTGAGATTTGAAAAATCTAGTTTGGTTGGGGAACAATTTAAAGCAAAAAGCAATACTAGAGAAGTTCACCTTTTTAAAGAAACCTGGAGAGACCTCCAAATATTGCTTTTAGGAAGAAGAGGAGAGGCAATAATGGCTACCTTGAGGTATCAGGTTTAGAATCAAGTACAGCAAGTCTGATTTGGAGGACTGGATTTGATGCAAGTCTGGCTCAGCACTCCTTGCCCAAGTAAGATTCCTTGACAAACAGGATCCATTCATTTTTTTTTCCTTCATTCTACACACATTGATTGGACACTTACTATACATCAGGCATTATTCCAAGGGCTGTGCATACTGTATTAATAGACAAGTTCCTGTTCTCATAGAGTTTACCTTCTTTTGGAGTAAAAGTAAGCAGGTTCCCTGCTCCTGGTCAGGATGATCCAAAGTATACTCAGGAAACTACACCTACTTGTTTGCTTCTGGTCTATGGGATTGGGTCTCAAAGCTATGCTCTCCAAACATCACCCCAGACGCCACTCATCCCCACCTCAGACATCTTCAGATCATGAGGACCCAGTCTGAATGGGTAAAATGGAGATGCTGTGGTTTTTAGAGATTACACTCATGATAAAAACTGGGGGATGAGCTGAGAGGGGAGCTACCCTATTCCTCCATGCCCCTCCCTCCCTGTGTCTACCCAACTGCAAGCAAAAGATCTTGATAGGATTCTTTCTGGATTACAGACTCCTGAATTATTTGGTGCAAGTATAACTTAGAGATACCAGTAACAGGGCCAAGTATGGTCAAGCAGTGTGAATATCAGGAGCAGCTTTGAGACAGCATGAGTGCGGGGCAGCAGCGGAGGCGCCAGGCACCGTGGGGAAGGAAGCTGTGGTAAGCATTTAGCACCTATGGAAATGGGAACCTGTGATGTTTAATAGGTTTATTTGAAACTTTAATGAGGCATAAAATCGATAATATATTGAGTCACAGGAAAAAAACAATAAATCCGCCCCCCAAAAATAGTAAGATGATTCAAAGGACAAATTCTCAAATTCTGATCAATAATGCCAGATTGCCCTCCAACATACCAATTTAAGTGTTTACTTTTTTCCTAATTGTTGGTGAAAATGAGCATTTTTATATATTTTCTAAGTTGCTATTTATATGAGTTTACTTTCCAGATAGAAGTTACTATCATACCGTCACTTTCTTCATTATTGGGATCTTGAAATAATCCATCCAAGAGATTTCGGAGGCGTTAGATGGATACATATTATTATTGGTACAAATTCTCAGCTAAATATATAATTTATTAAGCAAAATTTTTCAAATAAATATTACACATCTCATTAAACCTATTGCATTTAATACATTAACATTAATCATTGACTACAAACATATTTAAATGTATTTCCTTAAGCATTTAATAAGAATGCTAGTGATGGGCAATCTTTGTTTCTGGATTTTGACTACTGTGAACAGTGCATTAGGAAGCATCCATGATCATAGATCCTTATTAATTGATCTATAGGACAAATTTTCAGAAGTGGAATTCCTAGGTTGAAGAGTATTTGAAATTTGAAATTTAAAAAATGTCACCAGATTGCTTTACAAGAATGTTTTAGTGCTCAATTTCTGTAACACTACACATTCCTAATATGTAAAAACACTACCCACCCCTCTCCCTTATCTCCTTAAACCAGTAAGTAATAAGCATTACATTTCTTTTCAGTTTTGTGTGTCTGGTGGGAATAAAGAGATATTTCCATCGTGACTTTATTTGCTATTTCCCTGACTTACTAGTAAACTTGAACATCTTTTCATTTATTTGGTGGCCAGTTGCGTTTTTTTCTCTTGCATGTTTTGCCTGTTTATATACCCTTTGCTCATTTTCACTAGATGCTTGTTTCTAGTGAATCTGTACGTTTTCTTTGTATAAGAGAAAAATTAATCATTTGTCATCTTCATTATAAGCTTTTTCCAGCAATATTGTTTTGTTCATGCCTTTGGTATCAAAAGGCATCATAGATACCATTTTTAAAGTTGTGAATTTTTATATAGTCATAATGAATAAAATTTTTTCTCTGGCTCTAGATTTTCAGGCATTATTATATGGGATAGAATCTCAGGATTAGAATTACTGGGTTAAAGACTAACTTTATCACTCTTCTCAAATTTTTTAATAAGATTTTTATATTTTTATATTTTTATATTTAAACTTCAGTCTATTTTTTTATATCAGGTATAAGATACTGATATAATTTTAATTTCTTCGAGAACTTCCACCTTGTCATATACTGGATTCTCTGTTAGCTGGGATCTAATTCTAGGCTCTCTATTCCGTGATCTATTTATCCATTAATATACAAATACTATATTGATATGCTTAAGGTGACTTTAGGGTTGGTTCTGATGAGTATGACAAATCTCTCCAGTATTTCTTTTCATGGTTTTCTTCACTATTGTCCTAGACATTTTGTTCACATAACTTTGAAAATACAGAGTGCCTGGCAGGCATGGCTCAGTGGTTGAGCATTGACCTATGAACCAGGAGGTCATGGTTGAATTCCCAGTCAGGGCACAAGTCCAGGTTGTGGGCTCCATCCCCAGTGTAGGGCCTGCAGAAGATAGCCTGATCAATGCTGTTCTCTCATCACTGAGGTTTCTATCTCTCTACCTTTCCCTTTCTCTCTGAAATCAATACAAAATATACTTTAAAAAAAGAATACAGGATGTCCCCAAAAAATATATAGACACTTTTCTGTAGATTCTATTACATTTTAAAAATGAAATGTATTTTTGATAAACATTGCCTTTATAATTATTCAAAGTGTGTATACATTGTTTGGGGACACCCTATATCTTATTCAATTATAAAAAAGAACCCTGTTTTTTCTAATTCTAGTGTCATTGGAAATAGCATTATATTTAGATGTTAATTTTGAGAGAAATAACATAATATAAATAAATCATTGCACCCAAGAACATAGAAGACCTTTCCATTTTTTAAGATTTTTGCTTAATGTGTTTTAATATTAAAGATTATTAATACTGGCCCTCAATCTACCTTGTTAAAATTTTTCCTGTGTAACTTAAAATTGTCTTCACATTTCACATCTAGATTTGTATTGCTAGAATATAAGAAAGCAATTGACTTATTTTAACATTTATTTCCTATCTACTAACCGAAGTCGCACGATTTTTCTAATTGGTTAGTTTTTTCCTCTCTTCTCTGGGGCTTGCCAAAGTATACATTCATATCATTAGAAAGAAAAAACAAGGAAAAATCTTTTATGTATTATCTAATGTCCATGCCAGTCATTTCACGTTCTTACATTTACTAAAATCTCCAAGAAAAAATGTTAAATAATAATGGTGGCATGCATTGCTTTCTGTTCTGGTGTTCATGGCATGCAGTATCCCCATTTGCTTTCCCTCCCTCCGCAGCTGGAGGAAGGGCCCGGTGGTGACCCCATCGTGATTCTGCACACAGGACATTGCCTTAGCACAGTGTCAACAACTTCTCCTGAAAAAAAGCCAGAGAGAAAATAACTTAGGTTTTGTGGACTATCTGCTCTCTGTCATATCTGCTCAGTTCTGCCATTGTAACTCAAAAGCAGCCGTAGGCAGATGTAAATAAATCAGTGTGGTGATGTTGCAATAAAACATTTTTTACAAAAGCAGGCAACAGACAGGATTGGCCCTCATGTTGTGGTGTGTGTACCCCGCCCTAGAGAATGGCAGTTTTCTGCTTGTTTATGTTCCTGAATGACTGCATGGAACAGACAACCTACCCACCAGGACTCCTACGAAAGAAAAATAATGAGGTTTTGGGATGCCATTGCCATGGCAATTTAGCCTTCATCCTAATTAGTACATCAACATAAGATATTAGAAAGAAAAGGACAATAAAATAAATCAGAAGAAAGTAAATAGATACAACAGTTAAGGGTGGATTCAGTGAGGTAAGAATTAGAAAAATAAACGTGAAATGAATACCTTGCAACAAAAAGTCAATAAGATAGAAAAACCTTTAGTGATCCTTGCTAAATAAAAAAGAGATAAAAGAGTAAAAGAATTCTAAGAGACTACTATGTCTAACTCTATTGAAGTTATTCTTCAAATTTAGAGCAAATGGATGGTTCCCTAACAAAATATTAATTACCAAGACTCAAGAACGAGTAGAAAATTGGACTAAGTCAAATACCATAGAAAAGAAGGGAAAAGTGATTAAAATTCTATTATTTGACAAAAGACCAGCACCCGTGGATAAAAGTCATAGCTGAATTCCACCTAAACTTGCAAGAGCATGTATTCATTCATTCTGTAAACATTGACTGACAAAATTATGGCAGGAGTGAAAAAGCAGTGAACAAAAGATAGTCCCCACCTACATGGAGACTGCATTTTACTGGAGGGAGACAGACAATAAATAAACGCATGAATAAATACATGATGCATACCGTGGTGATAAATGCTGTGGAAAAAAGCAAAATGGGGTGTGGGAGACCTGGCAGCGTGGCTTTGTTGCTTGGAGCATCATCCTGAACACCAAAACGTTGTGGGTTCAATTTCTGGTCATGGAATGTACCTACATTGCAGGCACATACACAAGGCAACTTAGCACTGTTTCTCCCCCTCCCCACCCCACCCCCACCTTCCTCGTTCTCTAAAAGCCATAAGAACAAATCCTTGGATGAGGATTGAAAATAAAGAGCCCTGCCATGGAGCCGGCTGAGGGGAAGCCATGATGAGTTGCTCCGCCCCAGTGACTCTGAGACCCTGCCCCAAGCTGTGTGCCTGTCTTCCTGCAGCCTAAATTAACAGACTGCAGCTGGGACAGAAAACACCACTCTATCAACGCAGGGAAGCAGCCAAAATGCGGAGACAAAGAAACGGATCACAAATGACAGAAACAGGAAAGGAAATGACTGGATATAGAGTTCAGAACCACAGTTATAAAGCTACTCAAGAATCTTCCACGAACCTCCGAGGAACTAAGTGAGATCTTCAAGGATCTTAACGAGAATACCAAAAAAAAAAAAAAAAATGGAAAAGGACCAATCAGAAATTAAGCATACACTGACTGAAATAAAGAATAATATACAGAGATCTAACAGCAGACGAGAGGATCGCAAGAATCAAGTCAAAGATATGAAATACCAGGAAGCAAAAAACAGCCAACCAGAAAAGCAAAAAGAAAAAAGAATCCAAAAATATGAAGATAGTGTAAGGAGCCTCTGGGACAACTTCAAGCGTACCGACATCAGAATTATAGGGGTGCCAGAAGACGAGAGAGAGCAAGATATAGAAAACCTATTGGAAGAAATAATGACAGAAAACTTCCCCCACCTGGTGAAAGAAATGGATTTACAAGTCCAGGAAGCACAGAGAACCCCAAACAAAAGGAATCCAAAGAGGAACACACCAAGACACATCATAATTAAAATGCCAATGGCAAAAGACAAAGAGAGAGTCTTAAAAGCAGCAAGAGAAAAACAGTTAATTACCTACAAGGGAGTACCCATACGACTATCAGCTGATTTCTCAACAGAAACCATGCAGGCCAGAAGGGAGTGACAAGAAATATTCAAAGTGATGAATAGCAAGAATCTACAACCAAGATTACTCTACCCAGCAAAGCTATCATGTAAAATTGATGGTCAGATAAAGAGCTTCACAGACAAGAAAAAGCTAAAGGAGTTCATCACCACCAAACCAGAATTATTTGAAATGTTGAAGGGCATTCTTTAAGAAGAGGAAGAAGAAGAAACAGGTAAAGATAAAAATTATGAACAACAAAGGGACAACAAATACCTATCAACCAGTGAATATAACAATTAAGTCAATAGAAATATCTGATGAACAGAATAAACTGGTGAATAGAATAGAA
>PVJC01018540.1:0-31235 GCA_004026665.1 Murina feae | reverse complement strand
GGCCTGTAGAGCTATGAACTTCCCTCTCAAGACTGCTTTTGCTGTGTCCCATAGGTTTTGGATTGCTGTGCTTTCATTGTCATTTGTTGCCATGATGTTTTTTATTTCTTCTTTAATCTCTTTGGTAACCTAGTCATTGTTTAATAGCATGCTATTTAGCCTCGATATGTTTGATATTTTTGGATAGTTTTTATTGTAGTTGATTTCTAGTTTTATGCCATTGTGGTCCGAGATGATGCTTGATATGATTTCTATCTTCTTGAATTTGAAGAGACTTTGCCTGTGCCCCAATATATGGTCTATCTTTGAAAATTACCCACATGCACTAGAGAAGAATGTATATTCTGTGGCTTTGGAGTGAATGTTCTGAAGATGTCAGTTAATTCCATCTGATCTAGTGCATCGTTTAGGATTGATGTTTCTTCACTGATTTTTTGTTTAGAGGATTTGTCCAATGGTGATAGTGGGGTATTAAAGTCCCCTACTATGACTGTATTGCTATCAATCTCTCCCTTGATATCCTCCAAAAGTTTTTTTTTATGTATTTGGGTGCTCCTGTATTGGGTGTGTATATGTTTACCAGAGTTATATTTTCTTGTTAGATTGCTCCCTTTAGTAGTATGTAGTGGCCTTCCTTATCTATTGTTATGTCCTTCATTTTGAGATATAATTTGTCCATTATAAGTATTGCTACTCCAGCTTTTTTTTCATTTCCATTTGCCTGAAAAATCTTTTTCCATTCCTTCACTGTGAGTCTGTGTGAGTACTTTTTTCTGATGTGGGTTCACTGTAGACAGCAGATAAATCGGTCATGTTTTCTTATCCACTCAGTTACCCCATGTCTTTTAATTAGGTCATTTAATCTATTAACATTTAAAGTTATTATTGATAGGTACTTGTTTGTCACCATTTTTATTCTTTACTCCTGTGTTCCTTCTTCGTTTTCCATTTCTCCTTTTAAAGCAGACCCTTTAGCATTTCTTGTATTGCTGGTTTAGTGGTAATAAACTCCCTTAGTCCTCTTTTGTTTGTGAAGCTCCTGATTGCACCCTCAATTTTGATTTATAGCCTTGCTGGCTACAGTATTCTTGGATTCAGACCTTTCCTTTGCATCACTTTGTATATTTCATTCCATTCCATTCTTGCCTGGTGTGTTTCTGTTGTGAAATCAGTTGCTAGTCTGATAGGGGTCCTTTGTAGGTAACTTTCTGTCTCACTCTGACCACTTTTAAGATTCTTGCTTTGTCATTGGTGTTTGTCATTTTAATTACAATATGCATTTGTGTCAGTCTTTTGCGGTTATTTTGTTTGGGACTCTGTGAGCTTCTTGGATTTTTGTGATTTTTTTCTTCCCAATATCAGTGAAGTTTACTGTCATTATTTCTTCAAACATGTTTTCTATTCCTTGCTCATTTTCCTCTCCTTCTGGCACCCCTATTATGTGGATGTTGTTTCTTTTTGTGTTGTCCCAAAGTTCCCTTAGGATCTCCTCCTGTTTTTTAATTTTTTTCTAGATGCTGCTCTGCTTGGGTATTTTTTCCTACCTTGTCTTCTGGCTCACTGATGCAGTCCTCTGCTTCTTCTAGTCTACTGTTGATGCTTTCTTTTGATTTCTTTATAGCAGCGATGTCATTTTTCATTTCTTCTTGGTTCTTCATTTCCTCTTGGTTCTTACACATATTGTTGAATTTGTCTTCCATTATTTTCAGCCACCTTATGACCATTTCTCTGAATTCTTTCTCTGACAGCTTGCTTGCCTCCATTTCATTTACTTCTTTTTCTGGTGATGCCTGCTTTTCTTTCATATGCGGGCTGTTTCTTTGTCTCCCCATTATCTCTCTTCTCTGAGTGTCTGGTTATATAGCTCTCTCCTTCATTTATTTAAAGGCATAAAATACAACACAACAAGGCACAACACACAAGGCACTGAGCACAAATGTATTCACAATACTAATAACCCCAAATAAAAGTGACCACCTGAGAAAAGAGAATTAGGGGATAAGAAAAGAAAAAAAGTGCAAATATATTGAGAAAAGGAAAAAAAGTAAGTGAGAGAAGAATGAGAATTTAAAAAAGGGTGGAAAAACTATTGATATGGGGAAAACAACAACTAATAGAACAACAACTAATCCCCAAAAAATGCAAACAACAAACACCTAGTAGAGATGAATGCAAACTAATAACAACAATTAATAACAAGTGAGGAGAGGAAAAACAGAAGAAAATAATAAAGACAAAACAAAACAAAAAATGGGAAACAATCCCACAAACAAGCAAAAAAACAAAACAAAACCCAAAACAATCTAATCAACAATCGAGCAAAGAAGAACAATAGGACAGAGAGAAAGCAAAACAACACAAAACAAATTAAAACAAAAAAAGCATAGTATGAAAACAAAACAAAACAAAAAATAACAATAACAACAAAACAAAACAAAAAAGGGAAGAGTAAAAAAATTTGATAGTGAAGAAGGTGAAGAGAGAGGTGTGTATGAACTTGGAGCAGGGGATCAGAAATTAGATTTATAAGTAGGATGAATTTTTAACAGGTGGTAAAAAGAAGGAATTAGGAAAATGTAATGCAGAAATAGACTAAGAGAACAGGACATCAAAAGGGGAAAAGTGAGGGATGGAGTGTTGGCAAAGGTAAAGTGGAGGCAGAGTAAAACATGCTAAAGAAAAAGAGAAAATAGAATGTAGAACATTAATCCCAAAATAAAATAAAGAGAAAATAAAAAGATCCAGTTTTGCCCTAACCAGTTTGGCTCAGTGGATAGAGCATTGGCCTGGGGACTGAAAAGTCCCAGGTTCGATTCCGGTCAAGGGCACGTACTTGGGTTGCGGGCACATCCCCAGTAGGGGGTGTGCAAGAGGCAGCTGATCGATGTTTCTCTCCCATCCATGTTTCTAAGTTCTCTGTCCCTCTCCCTTCCTCTCTGTAAAAAATCAATAAAATATATTTTTAAAAAAGATCCAGTTTTAGTATTTTGAGGAAATTCCATAACTCCAGTCAGTTTTATTGTATTTAACCATGTCCTATGTAACCCTGTCCTAGTAGTAATAATACTAATTAAAAATAAAAATATAATAATTAAAAAGGAAAAATCAAGTGAGGAAACAAGAAAAAATAGTTTTTCAAGTAAAAGGTGAAAAAATAAAAATGTGCAGTAGTGAAGGTTATTTACTTCCTCTTCTCTTCTGTTTGGCACGCCTTTTTCCTGTCAGGTATTCAGGAGGTTATTGAAGTTCCCTATGATACACTGCTCCTCCGTGTTGTAAACCACAGTCCTGATTTTAAAGCAGGCAGTATATGTTTGTTTCCCAGACTGCCTTTATTTGTGTTCACAGAAGAGTCAATTTGTGATTCATCCCCTGGGTGGCAGTGTTTCTGGATTGACCCCTGGAGCTGTAAGTTCTCTCTAGCCAGTATGTAGCTTTTGTTTTCCCCATCACACTTAATACTGGTTTGGGAGAATCGGCTGCTCCAGAGCTGGTTCCCTGATTGTTACTCCGTGCTCTGATTCCCAGGTTCCACAAAAACAACTTTCCCCTGCGGTCTCTGTGATCCTATGTATTGGGTTTAGTAATCAAAAGCAAGGATTTAAAGAGAGAAAAAAAAGAGCCAGAGTAAGTGCGTGAGCTCGCAACCTCCACCGTCCAGCTCTGCGCACAATTCTCCAAACGTCTCCTGTGCACATCTTCTCTGCCCTGGCATTAAGCAGCTGGAACACTGGCAAAATCTGAGGCTGCCTTTTTGCACCCTGTCCAGCTATGGGCTGATTTTTAGAGTTCGTTTCTGCTGGCAGCCCTGTGAATCCCCTTCCATATTCGTGGATCATGCTGGCCCCAATGGCCATGGACTTTGTGGGGAGCAGACTTCCTCCATGCATGCTCTTCTCTTCAACCTGGATTACAAACCTCACCTTTATCTAGGTGAAATCTGACCTTCGCATGAGAAGGAGCAGGGCTTGTCCGAGTCCATGTATTCATGCTCCTTGAGATCCGGTGTTCCTGGGTTTGTAGCTGGTCCCTGGGTGGCGTGGTTGCAGGTTTCCTGGATGTATACGCTTCTGATAACAGCCATTTCCCCCTTGAAGATGGCATGGTCTCCACAGTAAAGCTGGCTGCTCCAGGAGAGATTTCAGCAGCAGTGGAGGCTTCCCAGTTAGGGGAGCCCGGTCTGGCAGTCTCCAACAGTCCCCTGGAGTATAGCTGTCACTCACCCACAAATTTACACTCTCAGTACATCCACACCCTCTCCTTTCATTCTCTCACACACTATCTTACAGTCTGCCTTCCCATTAGCAGTCATCTTTCCTTCCCTGTATATTATTCGTCATTTCAGTCAGTGTATGCTTAATTTCTGATTGGTACTTTTTCATATCCTCGAGGGTCTCACTAAATTTCTCTGAGGTTTCTAGAAGATTCTTGAGTAACTTTATGACTGTGGTTTTGAACTCTATATCCAGCATTTTGCTTTCATCCTTTTCTTTCATTTGTATCTTGTTTCTTTGTCTCCACATTTTGGCTGCTACCCTGTGTTTGTTTCTATGTATTGGGTAGCTGCTAAGTCTCCTTGAGTTGATTGAGTGGCCTTGTGTGGTTGGTGTTCTATAGGGCCCAGTGGCTCAGCCTCCCCAGTCGCCTGAGGTGGATGCTCTTGGTGCACCCCTTTGTGTGATGTTTCCACAGTTTTGTTGTAGTTAAGGCTTGATTGCTTTTGGTGTCACTGGGAGGAATTGACCTCCAGGCCAATTGGCTGTGGTGACCAGCTGCGTCTACACTGGAAGAGCTGTTGTGCAGGAGACACCCTTATGGGGCAGGACTTCCTTCAGTGGGGCTTTGGTGCTCACTGAGTCTGCCCCTTGAATGTCTCTCTTATGGATTCAAAAAGTTGTAATCCATTATCATCTCCAAGGAGGTGCAGGTCAGCCCCTGTCTGGGGCCACCCAGCAGCAGCTACAGAGACACCAGCTTATTCCTCCTCTGTATGGGGTTTGAAAGTGCCCAGACAAAGCCCACTGTGAAGTAAGGCTGCTACTACTACCAGGTATTGGGCCTTATTTTGGAATCTCTGGGGTTCTTTGACTCAGCTACAGTTTGTTTTAGGTGAAAGGATAGGCCAATCATATGCAAAAGTAGATGCACACTGCTTGGGTGGGGTTGTAAATTGGATGGGGCAGGGTCTCTGAGAGTCACCAGGGTGGAGCAAACAGCAATGGCTTCCCTGAACTGGAGAAGTCCTTGGTTCTCTGCATCCCATGCCGTCGTGCAGGAACAATGAATGCTGCAAGCACTTTTAAGAGTAAGCCGCCCTCATGTTCCTGTCCCAGTGCCAGACAGTCCAGTTTCTCCCCGTATGTGTCTGGGTCCCCCAGAGTCTTGCCTGTAACTGGAATTCAGGGCAAGTGGGAGCTCATATCTCCCTCCCAGTTTAAAGAAAAGCACATCCAGGTGCCAGCACTTTCCACGTCTCTGCACCTCTTACGGGTCTCAATGCACTTTCTTCACCTCTCTAGTTGTAGAATTTCAGCTCAGCCAGCTTTCCCATGGTTCTGGATGGTAGTTGTTCTGCAGTTTAGTTATAATTTTGATGTGGTTTTGAGAGGCAGCAAGTATAGGTGATTACCTATGCCTCCATCTTGGTTTCTCTTTTCTGGTTTAAATTTTAAGCATATTCCAGTTATGTATTTGCAAGATCTTAGTTTGCTTTTGTGTTTCTCTTTCCAGACATTGATTGTGAAGAGTTTCTAGCACAATACTCCTACTTAGTTGTCATATTAATTATTCTATACAATGTAGACACAGCTTCTTTATCAATAATACTTATGTCAAACTTTATGCATTATTATAGTTATAATAATATAAAAAATGCAATAAATAAGGTCATAGAAATAAAATAAGTCTACTGTGAATATTTTAGAGTCTCCTAACATTCTTTCTTATAGATACATTTTTGGGAGTCAGAAATTAGAATGTTTATGTCCTTAGTTTTTTATTAATTTGAATTCTGCTTTAACTATTACAGTGATATTTTCCTTGTGTGTTAGTAGTATAAAACATTTCTTAATGTACTTGAGAATAAAATCTTAAGAACATAATCTCAATAGAACATAAAAATTTGTGGATTATGCCAGATTAATTTTCTCAAATTCTTGAGATTAATGTTTTTATTATGTTATGATTTCTCATTGAGCTTATTCTGCTGCATGTGCTGGTTCAGTTCACTGAGAAGATCCACTGGTCACCAGCAGCTGCTATTGTCTGTTGGAGTGTGACAGGTCCTTACTGTATTGATGCCAAATGGATATAGGCATTTATTTAACATCTTTGCCTGTAAAACTACAATGTTACACTAAACTACAGTGTATCTGCTTTCACTGGAAAAATGTTTAAGCTATTTATTTGGAAAATTGAAGCCAATGAATCTAACTTATTAGATTTTCCAAGGTAGACTTTTTAAAATTTTGTTCTGGAGATTTGACATTCATTCCTGCAGAGGACATCCATTCATAGGTTTTTACAGTGAATAGACCACTGCCTCCAGTATTACACCAAATTCTGAAGGGCCAAGTAAGGTTGTGGAAGTGAAGAGTGAATCCTTTAGAACTTATTCCATTGTCATCCCATGAAACTTTATTTCTCATTCCTCTTTAGAAATCAATAGGATTACTACACACACCCCAAATGTGGTTCTTTACCATATCATACGATAAAAAAACCGTAAATTGTATATTCCCTTGTTAATATATTCTTTTTTTTGAGATTAAATTAATCCTCAAAGTCATTACTGTGGTTTCCCAAGAAGTCTAAATGCATTGAACAAATATTTCTTTGGTTTTAAAGGAGCTGGAGAAGAACGGTTTGAATATTTGGGAATAGTAGTAATAGATTTTATAATCTGTGGATTTAGTAAGTTTTTCACAATACTTCATTTGTACATGACACTAAACTGGTAATCTTTAAACTAATTTTTATTTTGTTTTAATAAAATAAATATTTTATAATTAATAATTTTATTTTTTACATACATTAACAAGAGACCTGCTTTAGTTGATTGAAAGAATTCCCACATCTTCACTCACTCAGTCACAACATGAAGTGCTACCCATACCTCCTGGACTCTTCTTTTTTTTTTTTTTTAACATGTATGGGACATGTTTTTTTTAAATATATTTTTATTGATTTCAGAGAGGAAGGGTGAGGAAGAGAGAGTTAGAAATATCAATGATGAGAGAGAATCATTGATTGGCTGCCTCCTGCATGCCACCTACTGGAGATTGAGCCAGCAACCCCGGCATGTGCCCTTGACCAGAATTGAACCCTTCAGGCCGCAGGTCGACCCTCTATCCACTGAGCCAAACCAGCTAGGGCACCTCCTGGATTCTTAAAGCACCTCTAATAGAACTGTAGGGTTATTAGAAATAGATTTTAAAACATAGTATGGAGTAATTAAGTGCTTTTTAGGTATTATCAAGAAAGTTAGAAAATAATTTGAACATGTAACTCCACTGTTTTTCTTCATTTAAGGGCTAGAATAAGGGACACATAAAGCAAGCTGATTATCCACCAAATGGGAGATTAGGTACCCTTTACATAGGCAGCTTGTCTTCTCTGAGAATTGGGGGAAAAAACAAACTCAGAGAAATTAATCATCTGCTATTGCATTATAGCCAGATTTATGGAGGCAGTGGTCTATTCACTTCCTTAAAATTCCAAACTACACAGCTGGGCTTATAATATACTTCAGAAGAACTCAGAAGCATAGGAAGTATTACTCCTCCCCCCCCCAAATGTGCTACTGCTTTATTTTTCCTATTCAATAACTGGGAATGGTGAGTGATCTTTTGAAAAACCTGATTGGCATGTTTTTCATGTATGGCAACTTTTTATATGAGAAATGTTAGTAAGTAATTTGGTGGGAAAGAATATATGACTCTAATGAACCCTACTTGTGAGAGGCAACCTTCTCAGCTTCCTAAGAATATAGGGAAGCACAGTCTAATGAACAAAATAAGCTAACAAACAAAACAGAAACAGAAGCATAGATACAAAAAAAAAAGACTAATAGCTGTCAGAGGGGAGGGATATTGAGTGGCTGGATAAAAAAAGTGAAGGGATTAAGCAAAAAAGCAAAAACAACCCCCTCTCCAACCATATACGTATGTCATACGTAGACCACAGACAAAAGTACTAGGTATAGTGCTAGACAGAGGGAAAGGGTGGGTGGAGGTAGGTGGAAGTGGGCAAAGGAGGGATAAATGGGAATGGAGAGACTTTACATTGCATGATGGGCACACAATGCAATGGGAAGATGATGTTTTATTAAGTTGTGCACTTGAAACATGCATGGTTTTGTTAACCAATGTCACCCCAAAAAATTCAATAAAAATATTTTTTCTCAGTGCTTCTCTTATTAATGTGACTTTTTCTTTTCTGCAATCTTTTATTCTGTGTAGTGCTAGGGAATTTTAATGAAATGGGACAGGGTCTAACCCCAGGCTGTAATTTCTAGGTAATTAGTTTAAGAGGCTGAGGCAGGAGAAGAACACATCTTTTGGTTTGCTAAAGGGCCTGATTCCTTCTCTAAAGCATGCTTAACCTTCTGGCATGTTCAGTTCTCAAGGATCTTGCCCTTACTTGATACTAGTTTGGTAGTACTGATTAATTTTTGTCTTTTTTTTGTATAGACATTTGAAGTTTGCTCATTTTCATAGTTCTAATAAACTATCCAGAGTGACATTCAGCATTATATAGCCTTCTTTCATATATATTCTATATACCAGTATAGTGGTTACTTAATACATTTTGAGTAACTTTCTAAATTCTCATAATAATATTTAGTTTAAAAGCCTGATTTATTAAATGGAGTCCAATACCATAGCTGCTACACTGTAATTAAATTAATATTCATCAATTAAAGTTTCTAGGAAAAAAGAAGCCTGTTATCTTTTTAGAAGATTTAAAGTATAATAATATGCAATTATTGACCATCGTCTGTGAGCTAGACACTGTGCTTGGAATTTTCCATTCATTAACTTACTTAATCCTCACACCTTATGAGTTTGCTATTGCTAGTCTCTTTTTGCAGTTTAGAAAACTGAACCTAAGGGAAATTAGATAAAGAGCTATTCAATGTAGAGCCAGGAATTCCTTGATACCAGTTCATGCTCTTTTGACTACACAATACTGTACTAACTAAAATAATACATCAATTAAACATTTTTAAATGAAGGTACCACCTGCATCAAGCTTGAGAAAAGGATATTTGAAATATTGAAATGAAATGTAGTGGCCTTCCTTATCTCTTGCATGGTCTTTACTTTGAGGTCTATTTTGTCAGATATAAGTATCGCAACCCTAGCTTTTATCTCAATTCCATTTGCCTGAAATTTTTTTTCCATCTGTTCACTATCAGTCTGTGTGAATCCTTTGTTCTGAGGTGGGTGTCTTGCAGACAGCAAATATATGGGTCCTGTTTTCTTATCTGTTCAGCTGCCCTGTGTCTTTTGATTGGAGCACTTAATCCATTTACATTTAATGTTATTATTGAAAAGTACTTGTTTGTGGTCATTTTTATCCTTAATGTTTGTGTTTCTTCTTTTCTTTCTGTTTCTTCTTTTTACAGCAGTCCCTGTAGCATTTCTTGCACTGCTGGCTTGGTAGTAATAAACTCCTTTAGCCCTTTTTTGTCTGTGAAGCTTCCGATTCCACCTTCAATTTTGAATTATAGCCTTGCTGGGTATAGCATTATTGGATTCAGTCCCTTGCTTTGCATCACTTTGCATATGTCATTCTATTCCGTTCTTGCCTGGTGTGTTTCTGTTGAGAAGTCAGCTGATATTCTAATAGGAGATCCCTTGTAGGTAACTATCTGTCTCTCTCTGGCATTCTTTAAGATTCTTACTTTGTCATTGGTGTTTGCCAATTTAATTATGATGTGTCTTGGTGTTGGGCTTTTGGGGTTCATCTTGTTTGGCCCTCTATATGCTTCTTGGACTTGTGTAGTTTTTTCCTTGCCAATATCAGGGAAGTTTTCTGTCATTATTTCTTCAAACAGTTTTTCTATTTCTTGCTTCTCCTCCTCTCCTTCTGGTACCCCTACTAAGCAAATGTTGTTTCGTTTTGCATTGTCCCATAGCTTCCCTAGGCTGTCCTCTTGCTTTTTAAGTTTTCTTTTTCCAGTTGCTCCTGTGTTGTGTGTTTTTTCCTACCTTGTCTTCTAATTCGCTGATGTGGTCCTCAGCCTCTTCTAGTCTGCTGTTTAAGCCTTCCATTGTGTTCTTTATTGCAGCTATGTCCTTCTTCATTTCTTCTTGGTTCCTTTTCATGTTGGTGACATTCTCATTCAGCTCCTTATAATTCTCATTGAGTTGTGATTGAGTATTTGTCATCCAGCCATTTGATCATCCTTATAATCATTCCTCTGAATTCTTTCTCTGAGAAGTTAGTAGCCTCAATTTCATTTAACTCCCTTTCTGGTGATTCCTTTTCTTCTTTCCTTTGTGGATTGATTTTTTGTCTTCTCATGTTTTGCTGTAATGTTTTAATTATATCTCTGATTGCTTTGCTACCCAGTTTCTTTTGGGTATGGTGCTACTGGTTTGACCTCTCAGGTCTTTTGGGTTTGGTAGTCTAGTGTAGCTCCCTACTTGAGCTATTGGTGTTCTCCTGATGTAGGTCTGCCAGCTGGAAAGGTGCAAATGTCTAGAAATCAGCAACCATGGAGGGGGTGTCCCAATTTTTGCTGTCTTGTGCCCTTGGTTGAAATTACACTGCCCAGCAGGAACTCACAGTGGCACCCAGGAACCATCTGTTGGGGTGGTGGGGCCCAGGAGGCCTGCTTTCTGGAACGGTGTGACTGTGGTATCCAGAGTTCTGTAGTTGTGAGGTGGGAAGACTCAGTTTTTGCTGCTGCCTCCGTAGTTGGATACACGCAATCCCAGTGGCAGTTCACAGGGGCACCTGTGGTGTGTTTGCTAGCAGGGTATACTGACACACTCTGAAGGGCCCTGGCACTGAAGCTACCTACTTACAGTGTTCATGGGCAGGTATCCCAGAAGAAGGAATAGAGCATTTCTACAAACCAGCAGTGCACTCCTGTTTGTTAAAGTGCGTGTCCAGCAGGGCTCACAGCAGGGCACCAGGACTGCCTGTAGAGCAGTGGTCTTAGGAGACCTGCACACTGGAAAAGCATGCAACAGTAGTTTCCAGTTTTTGCTGATGCACCTGTGATGGATAGGTGCCTGTTTCCAGTGGTGGCACACAGGAGCACCAGCAGTGAGTTTGCTAGGGCAAGCTCACTGAAGCCCTCTGAAGGGCCCTGGGAAGCTTAATTGAGGTGTCTTTGGGCAGGTATCCAGGATGGGTGAATTCAGAATTTCTACTACCCTAGGGAGTGCGTCCCTGTTTGTCCAAGATCAGACCTAGCAGAGGGTCACTGTGGCTTCCCAAGGTGCCCTGTGGATATGGGCTCAGGGGGAGTGAGCCACTGTGGGCGCTTGCTGGTGCTGAGCTCTGTCACACACTAAGGGGCTCTGGCCCTGAGATGGCCTGATGCTACAGTTGTGCAGTTGGGTGTGTGTGGGCAGTTATTCAGGCAGAGGGAATTCAGAATTTCTACTGGGAGGCAGTATGCCTATGTCTGTACAAAATCACACCCAGCTGGGGCTCATAGTGACTCCCAAGAGAAGTCTATGGAGTAGTGCGTCTCGGCAACCTGCACACAGATATGCGAGAATGTGATGACCTGCTCGGTGGAAATGCGCAAATGTGAACGTGAGGTCGGAGGTCTGCGCTGGGGAGAGGGAAGGCTGCACTTACTGCTGCTTGCACAGTGCTCCTTTGGAGGTGGAGAACCCCTGGTCTGCGAGTCTGTGGGTGGGGCAGCAGGATTTTGGCTGGCGTGACTTCCGGGTTGCGGGCAGTGTCCCAGGCCTGTCTGGGTGGTGGTACTGATGAGTTCCTAGAAGAGGCTGCTCTCCCCTTGGGCTCTGTGCCTGAGTCCCGCAGTCCAGGGAGTGTTCGCAGTGGTGGCAGTCTCTCCCTGTCCCAAAGAGTCTGGTCTGCCAGCCCATGCTGCTCCTGCTGGATTTAACTATCCCTCACTCACTCACACACACACCACACACCTCCACACACTCTCCTTTCATCTCCTCACTCACACTCCCTATCCTCACCTCCGTCCTGCCAACCGTCATTTTTTCTCAGGTTTTCAGTTTTTTTTCTGAGTTTTGCAAGAATGTATTTTTCCAGGCATATGTTCATTTTATACAGGTTGTACAGTTTGTTGAAATATAGTTGTTCATAGTATTTTTTTACAATCCTTTGTATTTCTGTGGTGTTAGTTATTACTTCACCTTTTTCATTTCTGATTTTATTTATTTGGGTCCTCTCTCTTTGTTTCTTTAAAATATATTTTTATTGAATTCAGAGAAGAAGAGAGAGGTAGAGAAGGAGAGAACCATCATTGATAAAAGAGAATCATTGATCAGCTGCCTCTTGCATGCCCCACACTGGGGTGGAGCCCGAAACCCAGGCATGGGAATTGAACCATGACCTTCTGGTTCATAGGTCAATGCTCAACCACTGAACCATGCCTGTTAGGCTCTCTTTCTTTCTGGATGAGTCTGGGTAGAGGTTCATTGATCTTGTTTATCTTTTCAAAGAAACAGCTCTTGGTTTTATTAATATTTTTTATTGTTTGTTTGTTTGTCTCTATATCATTTATATCTGCTCCAATCTTTATTATTTTCTTCCTTCTACTTACTCTGGGTTTTCCTTGTTTTTCTATTTCTATTTCCTTAAGTTGTAGTGTTAGATAACTTATGAAAAGTTTTTCTTGATTTTTGAGGTAGGCCTGTAGTGCTATGAAATTCCCTCTCAGTGTTTTCCATATATTTTGGGTTGTTGTGTGTTCATTTTCATTTGTTTCCAGGATGTTTTTTATTTCTTCCTTGATCTCTTTATTAACCCATTCATTGTTTAATAGCATGCTATTTAGCTTCCATGTGTTTGAATGTTTTTGATTGTTTTTATTGTATTTAATTTCTAGTCTCATGCCATTTTGAAACTTCTTGGACTTGTAGAGACTTAGTGTGTATCCTAATATGTGGTCTATCTTTGGAAATGTCCCATGTGGCCTTGATAAGAATGTATAGTCTTTAGCTTTGGGGGTTGAAAACTTTTGAAAATGTCAATTAATTCCATGAAAAGCTTATCTTGATCATTGGTATATACAAGTGAGAGGTAATATTATTGGAAAATGCTAATTTTTAAAAATATTATTTTATTGATTTCAGAGAGGAAAGGAGAAGGAGAGAAAGTAACATCAATGATGAGAGAGAATCATTGATTGGCTGCCTTCTGCATGCCCCCCATAGGGGATCAAGACCACAACCTGGTCATGTGCCCTGACTGGGAATTGAACCATGACTTCTCCTTCATAGGTTGATGCTCAACCACTAAGCCACACTGGCTGGCTTGGAAAATGCTATTTTTATTCAAATATACTTCCAATCAAGCCCTGATTATAAATGGGCTAGATATTGTAATGCATATAATAAATAGCTATTTATTTTTTCACTTCACTCATTCATTGAACTTAATAAACATTCCAATAATAAAGAATATATTTCAGTGTAAAATAGAATAATTTAACCTACCATTGTTCTGTTTTTCCTGTCTGCTGCCTTTAAATGATAAAATTGTATTTTGAAGACAGATAGTAACAATCCTTTAAAAATAATTAGGGCAGGCTGTTCAATATTAAGTAAGATGTTTATATGGAGATATAAAGTGGAAAAGTCTTACATCTCTACTGCAAGGATTTAATTATGCAATTTACTGTGACTTCAAGGGCAATGAGAGACCACATATCATACAATAATGCAAAAGAAGCATATTGGTGAAAGAAGTAATGAGAATCCACAGATATAGAGGTCCAGATGCCAGGAAGGGGTATAGAATATGTAAGTCATTTAACATTTTCCTAATAATAGTGGTGATCTAAATTGTGGGGCATTGATGGACTTCCTTTTTTGTACATATATTTTCATGATTCCTTTTTCAAATTGGTACTACCTCACTTTGTGAATGAAAGAACCAAGTCCCAGAAGGAGTAGATGTATTATCAAAGCCAATCTGACAACAGTGGAAAATAAATGGCAATGTACTTACTTTTAATCCTCTGGTCAGTGGACATTGTTTCCTATAATATCATTTTCATTGCCATATAACTCAATTTACTCAGTAAAATTTCATGAAAGGCATTAAAAAATCATGAGAGGGCTGAGACTCAGCAGGATATCGATGGAGAATTAGGAAAGATCATCCAGAGCAAAGATGTGTCATTAGAGACTGAAGCTAAAATTGTCCATACCCTCATATTATCAATTACTATGTATGAATGTGAAATTTGGACAGTGAAGAAGACTGATAGGAAAAATAAATGATTCATTTGCTATATGGTGTTGGAGGAGAGCTCTATGAATACCCTACACCACCAGAAAAAATAAACAAGTGAGTCCTAGAGCAAATAAAACCTGAAATGTCACTGAGGGCAAAATGACAAAATTGAAGCTGTCTGACTTCAGGACCATAATGAGAAGGCAGGGTTTTTTGGAAAAAGCAATAGTATTGGGAAAATCTGAAAGCAGCAGAAAAAAGAGTAGGATCAAATATTAGATGGATTAACTCCGTAAAAGAAGCCATAGTTCTGGTTGTGAGGCTCAGTTGATTGGAGCATCCTCCCATACATTAATAGGTTGCAGGTTTGATTCCCAGTCAGGGCACATACCTAGGTTGTGGTTCAGACCCTGGTCAAAGCACATAAGGGAGGCAACCTATTGATTTTTCTCTCTCACATTTATGATTCTTTTTTTCTCTCTCTCCCTGTCCCTTTCTCTCTAAAATCAGTAAAGACATATTCTCAGGTGAGGGTTTTTTTTTTAAAAAAGAAGCCATAGACATGAGTCTATAGGAGGTGAGCTGAGGACAGGACACTGTGAACATCACTCATTCATAGGGTAACCAGGAGTTGGAGCCAGTTCAACAGCATATAGCACACACATTTTATGAGCAGAGGCATAAGTTTGATGGATATTGTGAAAATATGGTCAGAGATGTCAACTACCTGGAAATTATAATTGATGCCATCAGAGGAAAATTTCTCCTCAATTTTTGGCAAGGCATAAACAACTATAAGAGTATTTTTAAAAGATTTAGTTTTAGTTCCAACTGTGAAATATTGTCACATAAAGGAGAACCTGCAAGATATTTTCTTTGGCATGTAATTGTTTTTTTTTTTTTTACAGTAAAAAATGAAAATCTTATCTAATAAAGAGGGAATATGCAAATTGACAGTCATGCTATAACAGTCAAGATGACTGTGCCCACAGCGGAGGAAGGGATTTCGTAACACAAGATGGCTACGCCCACAGTGGAGGCCGAATTCCCGTAAGGAGCCTTAACAAGCAATCAGCAGGGACCTGAGGCTGCACTCCCCCACCCAGTGGAGTTTTACGGGGGTGGGGCTGGTTGGGTCTGGATCTAGCCCAATGGGGGTGGGGTTGGCCAAGTCTGGGTCTCACTCTATTTCGAGGTGCATGCGGGTGGGGACTTGACTATGGTTCCCGTGGCATGCCCCAGATTCTGACAGGAGGAAGAGTTTCATATACATTTTACTAATTTTCTTTCATCTCTGACCCTTATAAAGAAAGGGCAAATAGCAATACTAAAATATTTCCTCTAATTAATTCCCTTTTAATGTGCATGAATTTCGTGCACCGGGTCACTAGGTTAATAATGATAAGCAGCAACAAAAGCAAAAACAAAACAAAACACCCACATTCCATTCAAATGTTAATTGGCTCAGAGCACTCAATTACTGAATTGGTATGAATTCTTATTCAATTGTAATGAATAAGGTAACTTACTATCTGACTTAGATGGTTTTTATGAAAAATATTTTACAAAAGTCTTATAATTTGAAACTAAGAAGGTCCCAGAATGAAATTACACTATGAGAAAGAAGGAAACTCTAGAATATAAAATTTCAAAAGGGTGGTAATAAATTGTTAGAGGAAAGACATATCAAGAAGATGGGATAAACTTAATAATAATGGGCTCCTAGGTATGATTTATTGTCATATACTTGTACTATGGTTCGCAGACAACTACTGACCTGTAATCCAATGACTGCTAATAAGCAAATGCTGTGGTAGTAGTTAAAGAGGTTACTTTCCTGGTTAGATAGTCTGTTAAACCCAAGAGAAAGGGAATTTATAAAATTTTATGTAACCTGGTATATTTTAGGTATGTTTATCTGTACAATTGATAAAATAAAAAGTATCCTCCAGTTCCAGGAGAGCATTATGGTAAGTGAAATAAGCCAGTCAGAGAAAGATAAATATCGCATGATCTCACTCATTTGTGGAATATAATGAACACCATAAACAGATGAACAAGAAAAGATCCAGAGACAGAGAAGCATCGATCAGATCATCAAACCTCAGAGGGAAGGTAGGGGAAGGAGGATGTAAGGGGGAAAGATCAACCAAAGGACTTGTATGCATGCATATAAGCCTAACCAATGGATACAGACACCAGGGGGTGAGGGCATGAGTTGGGGGATGGGGGTCAATGGTGGAATAAGGACACATGTAGTACCTTAATCAATAAAGAAAAAAACAGTATCCTCAATAATAACTCCAGACCAACCAATTTCTGCTATGCGTATAACTAGCTTGAGTTATTGAGTCCATTCTCTTGTCTCTGATCTACTGTATAATTGCTATAAGTCAGCAAATAAGGTAAAATAGTGGTTGAAAATCAGTGTGAGTAGTAGTTGGGAAGAGTTGTGTTGCCCTGTTCTCCCAGATTTCAGTTTTGTTACAGGTAAGGAGCTATTTTTTGATAATGCCTATGATAGAGTATTTTTTAAAATCTTTATTGTTCAGATTATTACAGTTGTTCCTCTCCCCACCATAGCTCCCCTCCACCCGGTTCCCACTCTACCTCAGGCCCTTGTGCCCCCCCCACTGTCCTCATCCATAGGTGTAAGATATTTGTCCAATCTCTTCCTATACCACCACACCCCTTCCCCCTGAGAACTGTCAGTCTGCTCTTTCCATGCCCCTGATTCTATTACATTCACTAGTTTATTCTGTTCATCAGATTTTTTTATTCACTTGATTTTTAGATTCACTTGTGCATAGATATGTATCTGTTGTTCATAATTTCTTCTTCTTCTTCTTCTTCTTCTTCTTCTTCTTCTTCTTCTTCTTCTTCTTCTTCTATTGGCTTGATGGTGATGAACTCTTTTAGCTTTTACTTGTATATGAAGCTCTTTATCTGACCTTCAATTCTGAATGATAGCTTTGCTGGGTAGAGTAATCTTGGTTGTAGGTTCTTGCTATTCATCACTTTGAATATTGCTTGCCACTCCCTTCTGGCCTGCATGGTTTCTGTAGAGAAATCAGCCAACAGTCAATATGGGTACTCCCTTGTAGGTAACTGTTTTTTTCTTGTTACTTTTAAGATTCTCTCTTTGTCTTTTGCCCTTGGAATTTTAATTATGATGTGTCTTGGTGTGGTCTGGTCCTCTTTGGATTCCTCTTGTTTGGGGTTCTCTATGCTTCCTGAACTTCTAAGTCTATTTCTTTCACCAGGTAGGGGAAGTTTTCTATCATTTCTTCAAATAAGTTTTCAATATCTTGCTCTCTTTCTTCTTCTGGCACCCCCATAATTTGGATGTTGGTATGCTTAAAGTTGTCCCAGATGCTCCTTACACTATCTTCACACTTCTGGATTCTTTTTTCTTTTTTCTCTTCCAGTTGGGTGCTTTTTGGTTTTTCATGTTTCAAATCTTTGACTTGATTATTGCAAACCTCTAGTCTGCTGTTGGATCTCTGTATAATATTACTAAGTTTATCGGCGGGTTCTAGAAAATTCTTGAAAACCCTTAAAACCGTAGTTCTGAACTCTATATCCAGTAGTTTGCTTTCCTCCATTTCTGTCATTTGTGACCTGTTTCTTTGTCTCTGCATTTTGGCTGCTTCCCTGCATTGATAGAGTGGCTTTCTGTGCTAGGTGTCCTATAGGGCCCAGTGATTCAGCCTCCCCAGTCACCTGGGGTGGACACTCCTGTTGTACGCCTTTGAAGGCTGGGTGCACAGTCTTGTTGTAGTTATCACTGGGAGGTATCACTGGGAGGAAATGACCTGCAGGCCTTTCTCTTCGTTGTTTGGGGTTTGGAACTTTTGGAGTTCTGTCCCAGCTGCAGTCCCTTAGGTTATGCTGCAGGCAGGCAGGCGCACAGCTTGGGCGGGGTTGTAAGTTGGGTGGGGTGGGGTCTCAGAATCCCCAGGGTGGAGCAACCCACGATGGCTGCCCCTCCACCAACTTCGCAGCTTCTCCTGGATTTGGAGTCTCCACGCCCTGGCGTCTGCGCGTCCCTGAGTCCCTGAGTCTCTGCATTGGTGATCACTGCAAACAGCTCCGTTAGAATGCTCCTTGTCTTCTGCCCCATTGCCCGAAGCCTGCATCACATTCAGTGCGACCCCGGAGTTTATAATCTCCTTCCAAGCCGCAGACCTAGGTGCTGTCGCTTCCCCCTTTCACCCACGCTACCTCCATTTTGCATGCTTCCGTACCTCTCAGTTTTGGCACTGGGAACGTCTACTCAGTCTCAATGCACTCCTTCTCTTGCCTTCTAGTTGTAAATCTTCCCCTCCCTTGGTTCTGGAGGATGTCCGTTTATCTTTAGAGTTGTATTTTTATAATGTAGTTGTGGGAGGCTGCGCATTTAGGTATATACCTCATGCCGCCATCTTGGTTCTCTTCTCTAGAAGATTCTTGAGTAACCTCATAACTGTGTTTTTTAACACTTTATCCAGTATTTTGCTTTCATCCATTTTTTTCTTTTGTGACATGTTTCTTTTCCTTTGCATTTTGGCCATTTCCCTATGTTTGTTTCTATTTATTGGGTAGCTGCTAAGTCTCCTTGAGTTGATAGTGTGGCCTTCTATGGTAAGTGTCCTATAGGGCCCAGTGGCTCAGCCTTCCCAATCATCTGAGGGGGACACTCTTGGTGCACCCCTTTGTGGGCTGTGTGCATTGTCTTGTTGTTGTTAAGCCTTGATTGCTTTTGGTATCACTGGGAGGAATTGACCTCCAGGCCAATTGACTGTGAGGACCAGCTGTGTCTACAGTGGGTGAGCTGCTGTGTAAGCGACATCCTTATGGGGCAGGACTTGCTTCAGTGGGGCTTTGGTGCTCACTGAGTCTGCCCCCTGAATGTGTCACTTATGGATGTGAAGAGTTGTAATCTGGTATGGTCTCACAGTGAACAGTGGGTACACTGACTCTTGGATCTCCAAAGAGGTGCAAAGTCAGCCACTTCTTGGGGCTACCCAGCAGGAGCTACAGAGAGATATTCAGAATCCTTCTCTTTGTATTAGCTTTAGAAGTGCCCAGAAGAGGTCCAGCTATGAAGCAAGGCAGGCTGCTTCTGCTGGCCTTGGGCCTTCTTGATAGTTTGGGGGCTCCTTGACCCAGAGGCTGCCTGTTTGACTGGTTTAAGGCTGAGAAAGGACAGGCCATTCATATGCCAAAGCCACTGTGCACAGCTTGGGTGGGATTGTAAATTGGGTGGGGTGGGGTCTCAAGGAATCACCAGGGCAGAGCAGACAGCAATGGCTTCCAGTCAGTCCTGCACTGGAGAGGTCCCAGCATAAGAACAATGACCACTGTAAGCACCTCCATCTGAAAGAAAGCCACCCTTGTGTTCCTCCCCTGATGCCAGACAGTCCAGTTTCTCCCCATATGTGTCTGGGCCCCCCAGAGTCTTTCCTGGAACTGGAGTTCAGAGCAAGTTGGACCTTGTATCTCTTTTCCAATTAAAAAAAGCAGTGCACCCAGGTGCCAGTCCATTCCGCACCTCTATACCTCCTACCAGTCTTAATGAACTTTCTTCCTTTCCTCTCTGGTTGTAGTACTTCACTCAGCCAGCTTTTCCATGATTCTTGATGATAGTTGTTCTGTCTTTCAGTTGTAATTTTGATGTGTTTGTGAGAGGCAGCAAGTATAGGTATTTACCTATGCTGCTATCTTGGTTCTCCTCTTTTATACAGTACTTTTATGTGGCTATACCTCTGATTTTACCAGGTGAGATATTTGACATCAGTTTCTATCTTTTTAATATGTTGTGCCATATTGTAGGTTTAATAATTGCTCTCCAAAGATGTCTACATTGTAATCCCTGGAACCTGTGAATGTCACTTACATGGTAAAGGAATTTTGCTGATGTGATTAAGGTTAAGAACATTAAAATGACATCCTGTGTTATCTGAGTAGACTTGATGTAATCACAAGGGGCCTTATAAAACCAAAGTATGAAGGTCAGAGCCAGTAGTAGGGGATGCAACAATAGAAGCAAGAGGCTGGAGTGATTGTGAGGAAGTAGCCATGAGCCAAAGAAGGCAGGAAACCTGAA
Source organism: Murina feae (assembly GCA_004026665.1). Lineage (NCBI taxonomy): Eukaryota > Metazoa > Chordata > Mammalia > Chiroptera > Vespertilionidae > Murina > Murina feae. Next base: position 10,741 of record PVJC01018540.1, on the reverse strand, counting down.
AAAATGGCAAGGAAATGGATTCTTCTTGGAAGGAACCAGATTTACTGATATTTTTAGTTTAAACTTCTGCCCTCCAGAATCATAAGAAAATATGTTTGTGCTATTTTAAAGCATTAAGTTTGTGGTAATTTATTATAGCAACAGAAGGAACTAAAACATGCCTTAAGCTCTGTTGTCTCCCTCAAACTATTTATCACATGACTGAGTAAATGGTAGACAGCAAACATTTTTTGCTTTATTATTTTACCAGAAAAAAATAAGAAAAGATTAACTAGAAATAACTCTGAGACTCTTTATATGACCAGTGGTCAGTTGCTGAAAATAATTTGGAAAATTTTCAACATTTCTATAAAATGATGGAATTGGTCCCGAGAATATTAAAAATTAATGTAACTAAATTCTATGGAAAATACTAAAGATCTCCATAGTCATACAGAAATCTTTACAAAGTATAAGAAGTTAGAAGTAATTTGAAATTTTGATTATTTTTTAAAATATATTTTATTGATATTTTACAGAGAGGAAAAGAGAGGGATAGAGAGTTAGAAATATTGTTGAGAGAGAAACACCAATCAGCTGCCTTCTGCACACTCCCCACTGGAGATGTGCCCACAATCAAAGTACATGTCCTTGACAAGAATCAAACCTGGGACTCCTGAGTCTGCAGGCCAATGCTCTATCCACTGAGCCAAACTGCCCAGGGCAAAATTTTGATTATTTTTATCATTAACTCTAGCAGAAATGTCTGAGTGTGATAGACCATTCCCATTGCTATTTTTATCACTGGAATTAAAATTTAATTATATTAAGTAAGAAGAAAGATAATTTAGGGTGCTTGGGAGACTGGTTGCATTCACCTTCATAAACAATGACAATAATCAAATGTCATTTACTTAGTGGCTTATTAAGACTCCATCTTATTGATAGGTTCAAATAACAAACAAGAAAACCTCATAAACAGAAATGTTTAAAATAACAATAGCCTCTATGGCTCTATAACAGCCTCAGAATGAGTTATATAAAGTGTTAGTGTTATGTTTGCTAATTCAGTTTGAAGGCCCTCAAGTAGGGTGTGTTAGTCATTAATCAGCAAACCAAAAGAATATAGATAAGACCTTTCTTAGGTTATTGCACCAAACTTCTTAGTAAACATAGTATTTAGGTTATAGCTGGATAAAGTATACACAAAATACTTACATAAAATATTCATTTTTTGTATTTATTTTAAATGCTCTGATAGCATTGAAACATCATAAAATGAAATTTATCATTTTCCCATTATCAGATAGTCACTCTTTCTATTTTTCATCTTATTAATAGTGTCACCGAATCCCCCATACTGTTAATCTTATACTTTTTTAAATCTTCACATATTTTGTCTTTCACATTCAGAGTACCAAATCCTCTTGATTCTTTCTTCTCCATATCTCTGAGACCATCTTTTCTCTGGACTCTTATGCAAATCTCTCATTTCTATTATTTTCATAATGTTATTGGTAGAAGTGGGATCTTGGGGTATTGTTGGAATAGGATTTTCTGGAGGGCCTCATTGGAAATATTGTAGAAAGCTTTATTTCTGTGGAATCAAAATCTTGAGTTTCCAGCATTCCATTTCCCCTTGTTCTCCCAAGTGTAGCTGTGGGTTCAGCAGAGCCAGAATCAGAGCCATTGTCCAGACTTTCCATTCCATGTTGGGACACAATATAATCCAGCATTAGGCTAACTTAGTTTGTGTTTACAGCTGCAGTCTATTAGTCCATTGGGTGTGGGATCTGCATGGCCACATGGCCATGAAGGGAACATGGGCAAATACAAAGAAGCAGGAACAAGAGGGTTCGACTAGCCAGGAAAGAGAACTCCTTTGTTTGAGGGATTATGTATTCCCAAATTTTCATGGGTTTGCAATGGCCCTCTATCTGTTCTAGCCAATCCATGGTTCCCCTTGTTAGACTTTCAGGCATTTTCATAGTGTCACTCTGATTTATTACATATGTGCCCATCTTCCCCTTTTCTGGACCAGTTCCCCCAGTGACCTGTGGGGAATGGGCTCATGGTTCCCTGGGGAATGTGAAATCCAGCTTCCTGGTGAAGCTGCCCAAATGACATGCCTATAATGTCTGGCCTCCCTTTTGCTCCTTTCCTATTAACTAATTAGAATGGTATCAATACTACCATAAACTGCTATATTAACTCCTTTTTTCATCCACTGCATACTTATTTGACCAATTTCATTACTCATTATTTTCTATGATGAAGTGTCTTCTGCAGACATATTAATCTGCTTCAGTTTTCCTCACTCAAGACACACTCATTTCTAGAGAGCCGTCCCAGTCTTTTCCACTAATACATGTCTCTTTCCCTTTCAAAATGACTTAAAAACTTGTTTTAAAATAGTTTTGATTCTTTATTTTTACTTTGGTTTTCAACATTTAATGGCTCCCTGACCTGTTCTTTGTAGGTAAGGCAAGGTTGGCCCATATTCACTGTAACACACTTATTACTAAGTGCTCACCTTGCCTCTATCAATATCCCAGATGTGTGTAATGTCTGTTCAGTGTACAAGCACATTTTCATAGAAGAATATTCAAAAAGATCATTCCATCTTCCCAATAATATGAATAGTGTTGAAAAGAACAATTGTATTTGGGAAAAATCTCCAAAAAAACCTAATCGTAGCTAAAGAAGAGAGCATGATGTTTATTTAACTGCTGCTTTCTAGGTTTTCTCCTTGAAATCAGTAAGAAAACTTGAGTATTTAAATTTTCTACAAAAAGCCTTATAAATTGGAAGTGTTTAATTGAAACTAACGAATATTTTATCAAAGTTTAAAGGACCCAAATACCTGCTTCTGGTTTTACTATTTAATCTGTTTGCATGACTTTAACAGTGAGAAATTTTGTCCAAATCAGGCAATATAGTGAAAAAGACAGTATTTTATAAATTGTGTGTGTTTGTGTGTGTTATATGGCTTAGCACAGGGTCTGTCACACAGTGAATGCTCAGTTAATGCTAATTAACAAGACTAATATTTGAAAAAGATCCAGTCTTCTATTATGGGATATGAAATACACATTTGATGGATCATTGTTCTAAGTTGTTATCATGGTTAACTCTATGTAACATTCCAAAATAAATTTAAGTAGTGTTCTAATATTTTCACCACTAGGGAAGATGTGGTGGATTCCATGAAGTAAATGATCTATCTATTCATATTAGTTAAACAATATGTGCCGACATGAAATAACAAAATAAGTTATTGTCAATACATGTATTATAGAATCTTTAGCTTCCATAGATGTTTAGAAAAGGAAAGAGTCTGGATGTTTTTAGTACTTTAAGAAAAATAAGTTTGTTTTCTATTTATTTTGGGATGGTGTGGAAAATCATAGCCTCCTTATCTTTCCACATTTAACCTATACACTGTAAGAATTTGGCATATCCGTTTTTATGCAGTATAGTGCCCTCTGGTGAATGTTCACTCCAGCATAAGCATTCTATTCCACTGAATTTGTTGTAAAATTATTTACTCTGTGAAACATTACTGGAAAGAACATTCTATTTGCTCATTAGTTTTCAGAAAATAATGACATGTAGAATAAAAGGAAGATAATATTCTGATTTATAACTTAAAATTATTGTAACTTAAGCCCATGTAGATTTTTTTTTTTACTAAGTACAACAAAACTTGGCCTTTTTCTCCATTATCCTCCTATGAGAGAACTAGGTTAGACTTTCTGGATTTATAAGAAGTGCTATCAGTTATTGCTTTTGCATTACTTTTTAAATTTTTTTCTTTATTGATTTTAGAGAGAGAAGAATAGGGGAAGAGAGAGAGTGAGATACATTGATTTGTTGTTCCACTCATTTATGCACTCATTTGTTGATCCTTATATATGCCTTGACCTGGGATAAAAGCTGCAACCTTGATATATCTGGACAACACTCTAACCAACTGAGCTACCCAGCCAGGTCCTGCTTTTGCATTTCTTAAAGATAAACAGGTTGCACTAGTACTAGTAATTTAATATAATACAACAGAGTCAAGAATGGTATTATTCTACAAGGGAAAACATTTGATCCAGAAGCTCAAATATCACAGGTCATATCTGAGTTACATTAATTTTTCCCCTTATTTAAAGTGTGAATTTTCTTAACCTTTTAAAAAGACATGTTTGCTTAAGGAGGTAGAATCTACCTTTCTCTGGACACAACTGGAAGCTCTAATGTGTTTAAATTGGTTTGTAACAATATAAAAAGTCAGGACTAGTAGCTCTTTTATTTTATTTTTTATTTTATTTTATTTTTTAAAAAATATATTCTATTGACTATTCACAGAGAGGAAGGGAGAGGGATAGAGAGTTAGAAACATCGATGAGAGAGAAACATCGGTCAGCTGCCTCCTGCACACCCCTTACTGGGGATGTTCCTGCAACCAAGGTACATGCCCTTGACCGGAATTGAACCTGGGACCCCTTAGTTCACAGGCCGACACTCTATCCACTGAGCCAAACTGGTCAGGGCAGGTCTAGTGGCTCTTTTAGACATACGTATTTTAAGAATTTTCAATATCAGCTGTTTATGACCTCAGCCTAATTCTTGACTTTTCTCAAGTAGTAAACTTCAACAGAAAAACAAAGAAAGGGAAAGAAAAGAAAAGAAAAGAAAAGAGCGAATATCTTTAAAGAACAGTAATTGTACTTACCAGTTATTTTTCTAGGTAATAAGAATTTTTTTTAGTGTATATACTAAGAGGTATGTACTGTTAGTCAAAAGACAACTAAGTGTAGGTTCCATCTACAATTTGTAAATGACTTTGCTACTTTCTTTAGAGACCCATGTATGACATTTGTGTCATAAAGATATTCATATATTTTAATATTTTTAAGTGGACATAGGTCAAAGAGAATATACTGTGAATTCTGCTAATTATTTATGTCAGCTTTGCTGTTCATGTCATTGTAGATGTGATATTCCTGCCCCTCTAGTAACCTCTATGTATATCACTTGAAACTGCCAGATTGATGGAATTGCTTAAAATTCTGTGTGACAAAGAAAGAAACCAGACAGTCAATTCAGTTAATTTGACTGAGGTCAACTAACTAGCATTGAGTTGTTTTTTAAAAAAATAACAAAGCCATGGAGATGTTGGTTAAAGTGAATACCCACCCATCTTATGTTGGGGAATTTAGTGCATCATGGGGGAAACCCTGAATATTCTTCATGAACAAACCTAGAAACTCACTAAAATGAAGTCTCCTTTCAAGATATAGCAAAGTGGAAAAATTTGACAAATAATCATTTTATGTGCTTAAAGTTATTTATTTCAGTTGGTTGTTCATTCTAAAATACTTACCATGTTATTGTGGTTTCTTAAACGACTCTTCAATGGAGCAGTTATTAAATATTTAACATAAAAATTTATAAAGTAAAAATGAAAAATTACTGACTTATTAATAAATAACATATATAACTTATTCATTAGTATTTTTTTTTTTACTAAGTTAAGGTGTACTTTATTTGGGTAGGCTGAGAGAGTACTTTTACTGTGATCCATATTAAGTTCAGTCTAAATGCATGCAATTTGATCAAGTGATTGCTGTGATTTTAACTTTTTCAGACTAGAAGTGTTTTTACTGTGAGTCAACTGACTGAGGTTCCAGTTTGATTCACTCCCAATTTATCATTTTTTCAGTTTTATTGAGGGGTAATTCTATATAATAAAAGCCTAATATGCTAACAACCATTCAACCAATCAAAGCATAATATGCTAATGATAAACTAAGACCGCTCAACTGCTCACTATGACGTGTACTGACCACCAGGGGGCAGTCTATCGGTCCACCAGTAGCTATGACGTGCACTGGTGGGGTCCTTAGGCCTGGCCTGCACCTTTTCACAATTCGGGCTGAGGGACCCTCCCTGAAGTGTACAAATTTTGTGCACCAGGCCTCTAGTTAACAAATAAAATTGAATATATTTAATGTGCACACCGTGATTTTATATATGTTTATAGTGTGAAATGATTACCACAATCAAGTTAGTCAGCATCCATTCACCTCACATAGATAACTGTTTATTTACTTATTTATTAATTTTTATTTAATTTATTGTGACACTGGTTAACAGTACATTTACACAACAGAATACTACTTTGTCTTAAAAATAAGGAAATCTTACTTTTTGTGACAACATGGGTGGACATGGAGAGAATTTTGCTAAGTGATACAAGCCAGTCAGAGAAACACAAATACCATGTGATTTAAATTTCTTATTTATTCCACATATGAATAATAACATACACCTTTGCTTTCTTTGGTTTATTTCACTTACCATAATGTGCTCCATGCTTATTCTCATTTTGTTTCAAATGGCAGGTATTCTTTCTTTTTGAAGGCTAATTAATATTCCAGTGTTGGTGTGTGTTTGTCTGTCTGTGTGTCTGTGTATATAATCATATTTTCTGTATCTATCCATCTGTTGGCAGACACTAAGATTGATTTCATATCTTTACCATCCTATCTAATAAAAGAATAATATGCAAATTAGGTGTCACTCTGTCACAAAGATGGCCACCCCCATAGACACAAGATGGCAGAGCCCATGGCCACATCCTATCCAATAATTAGATGTCACTCTGTCACAAAGATGGCTTCCCCCAAAGCCACAAGATGATGGCACCCAGTCTGGCTCAGCCACACCACTGAAGTGGTCAGGCCATTTAGCCAGAAAGGTGCCGGGGGAGGTACGGGGCCTGAGGGGCAGAACAGGTGATCAGAAGTGGCTGGGGGTCCCCTGCCCAGGCCAAAGGCCTTATCCAGAGGCCTCAGCCATGGGCAAGGGCAGAGCCAGTTATCGGAGGGGGCAGGGGCAGAGGCAGAGACAGCGATTGTAGGGGTATGAGGGTGCCCTACCAAGGCATAAGGCCTGGGCCAGAAGCCTCAGGCCTGGGCAGGGGCAAGGCTAGAGATCACAGAGGCCTGGTCTCCATAGAGTCAGCAATTGGAGGGGCAGGGGTGGAGCCTGCAATCACAGGGTTCTGGGCACCGGTGGAGCCAGCAAAGCAGGGGCTTGGGGGTCTCCTGCCCAGGCCTGCAGCCATGGCCAGAGACTCAAGGATGGAGCCGGAAAAGCAGGGGCTTAAAGGTCTCCTGCCCAGGCCTGTAGCCTTGGCCAGAAGCTGCAGTGGGGCAGGGACGGAGTGGGCGATCTCAGGGGTCTGGACAAGGGTGGAGCCAGCAATGCAGGGGTCTGGGCACAGGTGGAGCCAGCAATGCAGAGGCCTGGGAGTCCCCTGCCTAGGCTAGCAGCCTTGGCCAGAGGCTGCCAGTGGGGCAAGGGCAGAGCTGGCAATGACAGGGTCAGGATCAAAGCCAGTAATCCCAGAGGCCTGGGCTCTGTGAAACTGGCGACCAGAAGGGTCTGGGAGTCCCTTGCCCAGGCCTGCAGCCTCACCAGAGGTTACAGGTCTGGGCAGGGATGGAGCTGGGATTGGAGGAGCAGGGGTGGAGCTGGTGATGGGAGTGAACTACAGAAGAAACACCTTTTCTTACTGCTCATTGGCTTAGCTCCCTGTATGCCACTGATAATATTCTTAGTAACTTGGGTAATAAGAATCCCTAAAGGCAATCTAGGGTTTTTCCACCACACTCCTGGAGGGAAAAAAAAATGAAGGTTCACTGCTGGAGGGCTAAGAAATGTCATATCCTGCCCTAGCCGGTTTGGCTCATTACATAATGCCTCAGCCTGCTGACTTGCAGGGTCTGAGCTCAATTCTGACCAAGGGCATGTACCTAGGTTATAGGCTCCTCCCTGCCAGGGTCTCAGGTCAGGGAATATGCAGGAGGCAACCAATCAAAGTGTTCCTCTCACTTTGATGTTTCTCTCTGTTTTTCCCTTCTCTTCTACATTCTCTAAAAATCAATGGAAACATATCCTCAGGTGAGGATAAAAAAGAAAGAAAGGTCATATTCTATGAAAGACACATGTTGAAAATGCCTAAAGGAAGTTGTAATCTTTTCATGGTGAAGGAATTGAAGTCCGTGTTGATGAAAATACCTTGGTGGCTGCGGTGACTGGCAGTGGCTGCAGCAGCGGGGTGATGGGGCTGGTGACTTTCCCTGATTAGCCTGGTCACCTGTCACAAAGGGAGGCCAGACTGTGGCTTAGACCCGCTCCCCAAGGGGATCAGGGAGTGGGCCTATGCCATCAGTAGGACTCCCCCTGAGGGCTCCCCATATGTGAGAGGGAGCAGGCTGGGCTGAGGAACCACTCCCCTACCAGTGCACAAATTTCATGCACCAGGCCCCTAGTTGTGAATAATGCTGCAGTAAAAATGGGAGTGCAGGAATGAGAGATACAGATTTCATTTCCTTCAGATTCATATTGAGTAGTGGGATTGCTGGATAGTATGCTAGCTCTATTTTTTTAAAATATGTTTTTATTTATTTACTAGAGGACTGATGCACAAAATTCATGCACAGGGAAGGGGGCAGAGGGTTGGAGGGTATCCTTCAGCCTGGCCTGCACCCTCAAGAAATTGAGGACCCCTTGGGGTATGTCTGACTGCTGGTTTAGGCCTGATCAATTGGCAGTCAGATATCCCTCTCACAATCTGGGATCCCTCACTCCTAAGCACCCTCCTGCTTATGCCTAACTGCCCGCCTGCTCACTCCTCACTGCTTGGCTTGCCACTCCTTAGCACTGCAAAGAAAGCGGGAGAGGCTCCTGCCACCACTGCTGTGCTTGCCAGCCATGAGCTCTGCTTCTGGCTAAGAAGTGCTCCCACTGTGGGAGCACACTAACCAACAGGGGACAGCTCCTGCATTGAGCATCTGCCCCCTGGTAATCAGTGCATGTGAAGCAACTGGTTGTTCTGGTCTTTCTGGTCGTTCCACTGTAATGGTTGCTGGGTTTTTATATCTCTGTATCTATATATCTATATATATATCTATATATATGTATTAGAGGTCCATTGCAGGATGATTCCTGCAAGAATAGGGCTTCCTCAGCCTATTCCTGCAAGAATAGGGCTTCCTGATCCGGGCTTCGCTCCCTTCTCTACTCCCTCACTTCTCCCCATCTCTGCTGCCTCACTTCCTCCCATTTCCACTGCTTCGCTTCTTCCCGTCTCTGCTGCCTTGCTCCCTCCCGTCTGCCCCACTTTACTCCCTCCCATCTCCACTGCCTTGATCCTTCCCTTCTTGGCCACTTTGATACCTCCCTTCTATGCCCTTGGCTCCCTTCCACAGCACTTGGCTTCCTTCTAGGCTGTCTTCAGTCTGCTCCATGCCTGTGTATGCAAATTAACTGCCATTTTGGCTGGGTTAATTTGCATATAGTTGCTCTGATTGACTGGTGGGCATGGCTTGGTTGGTGGGCACGGCCTAGGTGTCTCGGAGTGAGGGTTAATTTGCATATTATTCTTTTATTAAATTATTAGATTAGATATCTATCTAAATATGTATATATAAATTTGCTGTCAGAAATTTATTTATTTATTTATTTATTTATTTATTTATTTTTAAATCTTTATTGTTGAAAGTATTGCATAGGTCCTCCTTTATCCCCCTCTTCCAGCCTGCTCCTGTCTTTCCCACCCCCTCATCATCCCATTGTCTGTATCCACGGATTATGCAAATATGCTCCTGTCCTTCCCACCCACCCTTCCCAGCTTTCCATCTGAGGTTCAGCAGTCTGTTCATGCTTCTATGATTCTGGCTCTATTTCTGCTCCTCAGTTTATTTGGTTCATTAGATTCCACATATGAGTGAGGCCATGTGATACTTATCGTTCTCTGACTGGCTGATTTTACTTAGCATAATGCTCTCCAGGTCTTTCCATGCTGTTGCAAGTAGTAAGAGTTCTTTCTTTATTATAGCTATGTAGTATTCCATTTTGTAAATGTCCCGCAGTTTTTAAACCACTCATCTATTGATAGGCACTTGCGTGATTCCAGATCTCAGCTATTGTAAATTGTGCTGCTTTGAACATAGGGGTGCATATATTATTTCTGATCTGTTAGTGCATCATGGGGGAAGCCCTGAACATTCTTCATGAACAAACCTAGAAACCCACTAAAATGAAGTCTCCTTTCAAGATATAGCAAAGTGGAAAAATTTGACAAATAATCATTTTATGTGCTTAAAGTTATTTATTTTAGTTGGTTGTTCATTCTAAAATACCATGTTATTGTGGTTTCTTAAATGACTCTTCAATAGAGCAGTTATTAAATATTTAACATAAAAATTTATAAAGTAAAAATGAAAAATTACTGACTTATTAATAAATAACACATATAACTTATTGATTAGTATTTTTTTTTTTACTAAGTTAAGGTGTACTTTATTTGGGCACGCCAGCAGGTGGACATGCCCCAAGGGGTCCCAGACTGTGAGAGGACACAGGCCAAGCAGAGGGACCTGCCCGAGTGCACAAATTTTTGTGCACTGTGCCCCTAGTGTTGAATAAGAATGGTGAAAGTGAGCATCCCTGTCTTGTTTCTGTTTTTAGAGGAAATTGTTTTAGATTTTCCCATTGAGTATGATGTTGGCTGTAGGCTTTTCATGTATGGCTTATTATTTTCAGGTTTGATCCCTCCTTTCCCACTTTGCTGAGAGCTGTTTTTGTTTTTTTCCCTATTTTTCTTTTTTGATTAAGATATTACATATGTGTCCTTATCCCCCTATTGCCCCCAAACCCCCTTCTCATGCCTTCAAACCCCCGCTTTCTGTGTCCATTGGTT
>PVJC01018539.1:0-31248 GCA_004026665.1 Murina feae | reverse complement strand
CTGATAAACAGAATAAACTGGTGAATAGAATAGAATCAGAGGCATAGAATGGAGTGGATGGACAAATTTGGGGGGTTAAGGGTGTTGGGGGTGCGTGAAGAGACTGGACAATAATTGTACACCTATGGATAAGGACAGTGGGGGGGCAAGGACAGAAGTTGGGGTGGGAAATGGGAGGAGGGGAGCTATGGGGGAAAAAAGAGGAACAACTGTAATAATATGAACAATAAAGATAAAAAAATATTAATTGACCATAAAGACATGGGTTTATTTCTGGGGTCTCTATTCTATTCTATTCTATTCTATTCTATTCTATTCTATTCTATTCTATTCTATTCTATTCTATTCTATTCTATTCTATTCTATTGATCTATATCTCTGTTTTAATGCTACTACCATTCTGTTTTTATTCCTTTCTCTCTCTCTCTTTTAAAATCTTTATTATTGAGATTATTATAGATGTCCCTCTTTTTCCCCCCCATAGCTCCCCTCCACCCAGTTCCCACCCCACCCCATGCCCTTGCCACCCTATTGTCTGTGTCCACATGTACTGCATACATGCATATAAGATCTTTGTCTATTCCCTTCTCACACCCACCCACCCCCTTCCCTCTGAGAATTGTCAATCTGTTCTATTTTGATGCCCCTGATTCTATTCCATTCATTGGTTTATTCTGTTCATCAGATTTTTAAAAATATATTTTATTGATTTTTTACAGAGAGGAAAGGAGAGGGATAGAGAGTTAGAAACATTGATGAGAGAGTAACATCAATCAGCTGCCTCTTGCACACCACCTACTGGGGATGTGCCCGCAACCAAGGTACATGCCCTTGACCGGAATCGAACCTGGGACCTTTGAGTCTGCAGCCCAACGCTCTATCTACTGAGCCAAACCGGTTAGGGCCATCAGATTTTTTTATTCACTTGATTTTTAGGTTCACTTGTTGATAGATATTTATTTGTTGTTCATAATTTTTATCTTTACTTTTTCTTCTTCTTCCTCTTCTCAAAGGATACCTTTCAGCATTTCATATAATACTGGTTTGGTAGTGATGAACTCCTTTAGCTTTTTCTTGTCTGTGAAGCTCTTTATCTGGCCTTCAATTCTGAATGATAGCTTTGCTGGGTAAAGTAATCTTGGTTGTAGGTTCTTGCTATTCATCACTTTGAATATTTCTTGCCACTCCCTTCTGGCCTGCAAAATTTCTGTTGAGAAATCAGCTGACAAGGTGCTCTAACTGACTGCTTTTCTCTTGCTGCTTTTAAGATTCTCTCTTTGTCTTTTGTCTTGGCATTTTAATTATGATGTGTCTTGGTGTGGTCTTTCTTGGATTCCTTTTGTTTGGATTCTCTGAGCTTCCTGGACTTGTAAGTCTATTTCTTTCACCAGGTACTTCTGTCATTATTTCTTCAAATAGGTTTTCAATATCTTGCTTTCTTCTTCTGGCACCCCCATAATTTGGATGTTGGTATGCTTGAAGTTTTCCCAGAGGCTCCTTACACTATTTTCATATTTTTGGATTCTTTTTTCTTTTTGCTCTTCTGATTGGGTGTTTTTGCTTCTTCATATTTCAAATCATTGACTTGATTCTTGGGATCCTCTAGTCTACTGTTGAATCCCTGTATGTTATTCTTTATTTCAGTCAGTGTATGCTTAATTTCTGACTGGTCCTTTTCCATTTTTTTGTCATGCTCACTAAGATCCTTGAAGGTCTCACTATGTTCCTCAGAGGTTTCTAGAAGATTCTTGAGTAACCTTATAACTCTGGTTTTGAACTCTATATCTAGTAGTTTGCTTTCTTCCATTTTTTTCATTTGTGATATGTTTCTTTGTGTCCGCATTTTGGCTGCTTCCTTGTGTCTACAACGGAAGAGCTGTTGTGGAGACACCCTTATGGGGCAGAACTTGCTTCAGTGGGGCTTTGGTGCTCACTGAGTGTGTCACTTATAGATGTGAAGAGTTGTAATCTGGTATGGTCTCACACTGACCACTGGGTACACTGGCTCTTGGATCTCCAAGGAGTTGCAAAGTCAGCCACTGCCTGGGGCCACCCAGCAGGAGCTACAGAGAGATATGTAGATTCCTCCTCTTTGTATCAGATTTGGAAGTGCTCAAATGAGGCCCAGCTGTGAAGCAAGGCAAGCTGGTGCTGGTGCCAGCTTTGGGTCTTTTATTGATAGCTTTGGGGCCCCTTGACCCAGCTGCAGCTTGTTTGATAGGTTTTAGGCTGAGAATGGACAGGCCATTCATATGCAAAAGCTGCTGCACACAGCTTGGGTGGGGTTGTAATCAGGGAATCTCCAGGGTGGAGCGAACAGAAATGATTGCCAGTCAGCCCTGCACCAGAGAGGTCCCAGCATGGGAATAATGACTGCTGTGAGCACCTCCATCTGGAAGAAAGCCACCCCCGTGTTCCTACCCTGATGCCAGACAGTCCAGTTTCTCCCTGTATCTGTCTGGTCCCCCAGAGCCTTGTCCAGTACTAGAGCTCAGAGAAAGCAGGAGCTTGTAAATTCAGTTTATAGTGTCAGCCTTTTAGAGGAGCAGCTTCATCTCTAACAGTCTGTGTGTTACTCAGCTACAATCCACACTTGTTTTTACAGTCTGTAGTTTTTACTGTAGTTCTTAATGCCCATAGGGACTTCTTTCCTCAGCTCTGGAATCCTGGGCTGGGGGTCTGGTGTGGGGCTGGGATTCCTTGCTCCTTCAGGCCACCTCCACAGAGGTGATCTCCCTCCTGATTAAAAAAGCAGTACACCCAGGTGCTGGACCTGTCCAGTCGTGCCTCCGCACCTCCTACCAGTCTCAATGCACTTTCATCTTTACCTCTCTAGTTGTAGTACTTCCACACAGCCAGCTTTCCTATGGTTCTGGATAATAATAGTTGTTCTGTGTTTTAGTTGTAATTTTGATGTGGTTATGGGAAACAGCAAGTACAGACATTTACCTGTGCCACCATCTTTGTTAAGCTCCTACCATGCTGTTTTGATTACTATGGCTTTGTAATTTAGTTTGATATCAGGTATCATGATTCCTCCAACTTTGTTCTTTTTAAGATAGCTAAGGCTATTCAAGGTCTTTTGTGGTTCTATGAGCATTTTTGGAATATTTGTTCTAGTTCTGTGAAATATGCCTTTGGTATCTTGATAGGAATTGCATTGAATCTATAAATTGCTTTGCATAGTATGGACATTTAATTATGTTAATTTTTGTTTCCATGAACATGGTACATGCCTCTACTTATCTGTATTTTCAATTTCTTTCTTCAATGTCTTATAATTTTCTGAGTACAGGTCTTTTATCTCCTTGGTTAAATTTATTCCTAGATATTTTTTTATGATGCAGTTCTAAATAGTATTGTTTCATCAGTACCCCTTTATGATAGTTCATTATTGGTGTATAATAATGCAACTGATTTCTGGATATTTGTTTTATATCCTGCTACTTTAATGAATTCATCTATTAGTTTTAGTAGTTTTTGGTGGAATCTTTAGGGTTCTCTATATACAGTTTCATGTATCTGCAAATAATGACAGTTTTACTTCTTTCCAACTTGGATGTCTTTAATTTCTTCTTCTTATCTGATTGCTATGGCTAGGACTTCTAGTACTATGTTGAATAAGAATGGAATTGATCCTGATCTTAAGGGAAGTTCTTTTAGTGTTTCCCTATTGAGTATGATGTTGACTGTGGGTTTACTATATATGGCCTTTATTATGATGAGGTATGTTCCCGCTTTCCCCACTTTGTTGAGTGTTTTATCATAGATTAGGACAGCCACTGTAGAAAACATATGGAGTTTCCTCCAAAAATGTAAAATGGGACTGTCTTGTGACTCAGCAATTCCACTTTTGGGAATAAACCTGAAGAGATCTTAAACACTAATTAGAATAACTATATGCATCCCTATGTTTGTTGAAGCTTATTTATAATAGTCCATATTTGGAAGCAGCCCAAGTGCCTATTAGTATATGAGTTGATAAAAAGCAGTGATACATTTACACAACGGAATTCTACTTGGCCATAAATAAGAATGAAACCTTACCTTTTGCGACAGCATGGATGAACCTGGAGAGTATTATGCTAAGTGAAATAAGCCAGTCAGAGAAAAACAAATACCATATCACTTCACTTATCTGTGGAATCTAATAAACAAACAAATTACAAACAGACTCATGTATACAAAAAAACAGCTGTCAGAGGGGAGGGCATTAACAGAGCTGGGTGAAAATGGTGAAGGAATTAAGCAAAAACAAAAAACCCTCATAGACTCAGACAATAGTGTGGTGATTACCAGAGAGGAAGGGCAGGGGAATAAATGGTGATGGAGACTTAACTTTGAATTGTGAGCACCCAATACAACATACAGATGATGGATTATAGAATGGTACACTTGATACATATATAATTTTATTAACCAATGTCACCCAGTAAATTCAATAAAAATTAAAACATGCACACACACACACAAAAGAAATGAGTAGGAAGAACAAAGCAAAAATAATTCCTTTGTATTAATAGTATTTACTTTTCAGATTATTAAGATGTATGTTTCCTCCCAAGCAATAAGCTGGGCTTTTGCCACTTGGAGAAAAAAAAAGTGGAATGTGTTGGTGCCAGAGGAGAGACTGGAAACTTAATGTCCTAAAGAAAAGGATATAAGAAGACAGTACCTTAGAGCAGCTAATGAAAGGGCTCTGAGGGAGGTTTGCTCTTCTCTCTGAGATGTGGTACAAGCTGTCAGGTGAGAGTCTTTTCTAACATATATGAAAACTTTTTGTACATCCCCCATAGGTCTAATTTTAAGCTTTTTCTTTGCACTTCATTTTACTCTTTGAAGGCTGGGAAAGTGAGGTGGCCCTCCTTTGATTCAAAACTTTTTTTTAGTTTACAAATTGCAGTGTCTGGATGTCTGGGTCTGCACACAGAGGCCATTCAGAGATTCAATTACAAAAAAAGAATCACTTATGGAAATCAGTATTGACTTTGCTCGAAAGTTTAAATATGGAACTGCCATTTGACCCAGTGATCCCACTTCCAGGAATAGATCCTAAGAAACCCAAAACACTGATCAGAAAGAATGTGTGCACCCCTATGTTCATAGCAGGGCAATATACAATAGCTAAAATCCAGAAAGAGACCAAGTGCCCAGCAGTAGATGAGTGGATAAAAAAGCTGTGGTACAGTTACACCATGGAATACTATACAGCAGTTAAAAAGAATGATCTCTTACCCTTTGAGACAACATGGAGGGACCTGGAGGGTATCATGCTGAGTGAAATAAGTCAGTCAGGGAAAAAAAAGTGTCACATGATCTCACTCATATGAGGAATCTAATGAACAAAATAAACTGATGAACAAAATAGACCCAGAGATATAGAAGCATGGAACAATCCTTGAAATCTCAGAGGGAAGGTAGGGGAGGGTGGGTGGGTGGGAAGAGATCAAAGAACTTGTATGCATATATGGATAACCCATGGGCACAGACAACAGGGTGGTGAAGGCCTGGGGTGAGGGGCGGGGGTGCACTAGAAAGAATCAATGGGGGAAATGGGGGATAGATGTAATATTTTCAACAATGAAGATTAAATAAATAAGAAAATAAGTAAATAAATAAATAAATAAAAGTAAAAACAAATAAAAAAGTAATCACATCATTAACCCAAAAATCTTTGAGAACCAGGATTTGCACTCCTTATCAAAATCTTTTCCAAATAGTGCTTGCAACCATACTTTTCATTAGGAAAGTTCCAGGTGTATAAACATGGCTAACCACTTTCCATCCTGCCTTAGTAATAAAGCATGTAAGATGTGGATAATTGATTGATCTATGGTTGTAGGAAGTTCACATTGTATTCTAACACCTCTCAAGATGGCTTATGACTGCCAGGTTGATTATGAGATTGGGCTGACATTCTACCTGTAGGCTTCCTTGTTCTCACCAATAAAATGTGATAAAAGGATTATTTGATTATTGTCTCAAATGACCAATTTACAGACCACTGAAGCACACTGACTTATCATGTTCAAGTTCAGCCTTGAACTTCCTCATAGCACAAGCCATAATAGCTGGATCCTCTTTCTCTTCCCTTTCCTCTGACTCACTCTTAGAGACTTTAGTAATTAATTTAGATAAATAACCAATTCTCAGGCCTAGGATTAGGAATCTGTCAAAGAAATTTACTATGACACTAAAAAAAGCTTAAGTTCATGGACATTCACTTGTATTGACCTATTCCAAACCTCCAAATGTTCTCCCCATTAAGGCTACTAGGAGGATGTAGTAGCCAAAGCACATGGTAGGGAAATAGGACACTTACCCAGAAGCCTTAATGGTCACAGGCCAGTCCTGACTTACACCTTTAAACCTTGGTCCTGATAGACTTCACTATCTTAAGGCAGGATTGCTCTTTGAGGTGGCAAGGTGGCTGCCAGAGAGAATCTGAGTGAGTCACTGATTTGCTCTCTGATTCAGACCACTATGACTTAACCTACAAGGCCACCTAAACATACCTTGCCCAAAGCCGGAAGCACCACACTAGCAAGAAATATGGCATTACAAATGAAGCTAAAATTTTCTGTCTATATTATTGATAATCAAAATAAATTCTGCACAACTCTGCTAGAGTCAAGATTGAATTATCAATTTTTTCCTATAGGAAGTTTTACAATACCATTGCCATATGAAAAGGAAAACAATTTGTGTACAGTCCATGAAAGAGTACAGTCCTTAGATATTAACTTTTTGTTGTTATTGTTTTGGTAACCTCTTTACTGAAATATAATTCACATATTGACAGGATGTCATACAACTCTTCCATTTAAAATAATTACAACTCAGTGGTTTTTAGTATATTCATAGAGTTGTACAACCATTACCGTAATCAATTTGAGACATTTTATCAGTTCAAAATGAAACCCCACACCCTTTAGCTATAACCTCTCTCAACCCCTCTATTTCCCCCAGTCCTAACCAACCAATAATTTACTTTCTGTCTCTACATGGTAGCTGGTTTTTAAAAAGAAATTTAGCATATTTAGTGGGAAGATTTTGAAAAATGATTTCTTAATATATTCTCTGCCTGGGATTTTCCTGTGTCCATCACTTGGTGTGGATAAACAGATACTAGGATCTGTTTTCTGCACTCCAATTGGTATAGTACCCACTACTAAACACACTATTTACTTCAAAATTAAAGCAGAACAAAGAAGAATTTTCTAAGACTTTATATCATTATATCAAAGCATACCATTGGAAAGGAAAAGATAGCATTAGGATTAGAGAATGTCTTAGGTTTTAGATCAGCTTTCCTTCTTTTTTACAAAACTTGATCATACATGGCATGGCATAGTAGAAAGTTATATTACTCAGGACTTCCAATAACAAGAGACCGAAGTCTGACTCATATTGGCTTAAAAGCAAAAAGGGAAATTTATTGGCTCATGTGATCCCAGGGTTCCTCAGGCAATGCTGACATTGTTGTCAAGTTTCAGTCTTGTTCTCTCGGCTTTTCTTTGTGTTGACGCCCTTCTAAGGGTGTCAACTTGCTCTTTGAGGTGGCAAAGTGGCTGCCAGCAGCTCCAGACTTAAAACCTGTCCTCTTAACAACCTTTGAGTAGGGAGAATGCCTCTGCTTGAACCAGGAACACAGTTATGGAATTGAGTGTCTTCCACTCTGTTTGGTCTGGAGTGTGTCACGTGCTAACTCTTGAAGGTGGGGAGGGAATCAGCTCTGCCTGGTTCACTAGTCAGAGATGGGAAGGAATTGCTTCCCAAGGAAATGCAGGTGTGGTTAAGGGGATGGATTGGGGTCAGGTATAAATGAAAGATCACGATTAAAGAGTATAGTAGCATGAGTCATAAAATCTGGGCTTTAGTCTAATTTTGTTACCTGAAGCAAACAAATCACTTAATCTTTGTAGGCCTAGTGTCTCATTTATGTAAAATCACAGACTTGTATAAAAACTCATCAAAGATCTCTGTTAGTTTAATATTATAATTCCTTATGAATTGGCTAGACATTTTAGTATCAAAAAGGCATGACTAAATCTGATTTCCTTTGATAAAAGTCAATGTTCATGGCATAGCAATATATCCTACAGCAAATGTAGCTAGCTCTGTCTGGAGTTGTGAGGTTGTGTGCTATCTTTTTTACTGAGTGTTGACTAGAAGAGTGAAAGGTTTCTAATTTCTTTTTTAACTCTGTAGTCTATTCAGAGAAGTTTAACTCTTATATTTTAGAAGAAGCCACCCTGGATCTAAGGTTGCTTCCAGTACTTTCTATATGTTTATGTCTACCCTTTGGTGTTACTTAGAGAATCAATGCATCTTGGAAGTAGCAGGAATCAACTAGTAAAAATGAAAGAGAATCAGGTTGCTAGCAAAATTGATGATTTCCATATGCTACTAAAAAGAATAACAACAACAACAACAACAACAACAACAACAACAACAACAAGAGCCCTAGCTGGTTTGGCTCAGTGGATAGAGTGTCAGCCTGCAAACTAAAGGACCCCAGGTTTGATGCCAGTCAAGGCCTGGGTTGTGGGCTCCATCTCCAGTAGGGGGCGTGCAGGAGGCAACCAATCAATGATTCTTTCTCATCATTGATGTTTCTATCTCTCTCTCCCTCTCCCTTCTTGTCTGAAATCAATAAAAAAAATTTTTTTAAAAAGAAGAACAAGAAAAAGGGAAAAGAAAGGAGCTATCATCACAAGTTAGGAACTACACAATTGAGAAAAGAGTGAGCACCCCCAAAGAGGTTTTAAGGATTTGATTAGTGTCAACATGGGCAGCTGGGCTAGTCATGGCGAGATTGAGAAGAGCTAGGAAAGACCTGGGCGGCGAAGGGGAAAATGTTTGGATGTGGTATATGGATTTCCTCAACTAGAGATACTTGCTTTAAGCATTAAAAGCCTTTTCCTTTTACAAGTTTTCAATCAAAATACAAATACCCGAGTGTCCCACAGATTACTAAGACATAAATATTAATTGAAAACCAAGAATTATAACTGTTTTAAAAGTTTCATTAAAACTTGTGTGCTCCATCTGTTTACAATATTGGCAAGGTATATCGTGGCTTTTGAGTTTGCTATAGCCGAGGCACTCCTTTGGGGTTTCAAACTTCAAGTACTCGGGGCAGGTAGACATTTTTCACTATGCAAGGGAGGTACCTTATACATGGAATTCAAAATACATGCTATCCCCTGAGGCATAAGTCGGTTGATGTCTCCTTAAAGACACTACACTGGCTAGACTCTACAGGTGGGCTATTTTCAAGAGAGAATGTGGCTAGATTTGAAATGAGAAGGTTGTTACCTCATTCAATGTCAGATCTAGACACAGAGTGCTGTGTTGCTGCCATCAATCTGGGTCTCATTTTAAAATCTCTGAAGAGGTGATGAGGTAAACAAGTCAAAGAAGCATGAGAAAGAACAAAATAATAATCCATCTTGCCAATGCAAATGTTCCAATGAATAGGGAAGATGTGAGTTTAACAGGGCGTAGGCTTACACTGAAATCAACAAACACAAATAAATACCACATGACTGACATGACTGCCCAACTGTAAACACTGTATAAAGGATTAGTTGATACAGTAATTTTCTTCAAGTACATTGGATAAATATTATGTTTAAAGGTAAAAATACTTAATATGTAAGTATTTATAGGATTAAGTAAGCCATAAATTAACATTTAGCACCTGAAAGGAAGGAAAAGATGTTGTAGTCACCCTATGGCTACCCACATGTTCTGCTAGTTCTTTTTCTTTTTTCCCCCTTCTGTGATCAATCTACTCCATGCAATGATTCCATAAGTTCTAAAATTTTTAAATGAAAGACATATAGATACCTATTTTGGTGGTGTCAAGGGTGGGAAACTCTTACAGCTTTTCTTGAGAGGAACTTAGACAGAACTGGGGTTCCTTGTTAGTCTAAGACACCGCCATCATATCATCATCATATTTTTATCTATTATTGTCAAACATTTACAAATGTATCATGGTACTACTGTATGGTAGTCCTAGATATTGAAGGTAAAAAGAAATTAGCAAGGCAGAAATGACCTTTGGCTTCAAGTAGCTAATAGAATACCTTCTGTTTGGTTGATACTAAATACTTGGCACTTGTTTTCTTTTTCCCCTTGAAGTTCCTGGACTTAGCTAGGATTAGTTGGATGAAATGTCTCTTGACCAAAACTCCCATTTTCAACCTGTGTTGTTTCTTTTTTTGTCTTAACCACTTTCTAGCTCTTGGTCCGTTCTCCCCTCTACTTTGTTGCTCCTCCCCCACTTCCTGTTCCAGGATGTTGTCTTTCGCTGCCCTCCACGTCCAAACACCATGCACCTTATAGCAGCTGATGAGTTCCTTCTAAGTCAATGTACTAGTAGAAATTCTGATTCCATCCTTCAGTGTTCAGCTTAAAGGAGGGAGCGGTGAGGGGACTAGTCTGAAACTATTTCAAGTAGTTGATAAATTGTAGAAGGAAAGATTTTTGGAGGTAGAAGATACTTTTGTTCCAAATCAAAAACCTTAGCCCAAGAAGAGAAGTGTCACAAAGTGAATGATGCAAATCATTTAAGAACAGAACAGGAAATTGTATTACTTATGTTCCTGTACTCAATTTACAATGGAACAAAGTACCACAATATATCACATTTTAATAAGTCAGTTCAGAAACGAGGAAGAGAGGGGCAGGAGCATCTGGTGTCATCTCTCAAATTATATCACGCAGGTGCTACATATTATCCTAGTTTCTGTTTCATTACTCAGGATGACAACCTTCAAAATTCCAGGGTAAAGTAATCATCAGAAAGGCCTGAACAACAAACAAAACAGACTCATGCTGCTTTTGCTTTTAAAAAGTATGTTAGCAAAAATATTCTGTTTGGATTTCAATATTACTTGAAAAAATTATCAGGAAGAAAATAGAACATGGATGGTTTAAGCCCCTTGGCACAGAGGCCCAGAAACCAAATTAATTTGATTGGTCTTCCCCCCACCCCCCACTCCAAAGAGAAGTAAACACCTCCCTAAATCAATGGGTGGGAGAGGAAAAATGGCGGCGGTATAGGCAGTTGTATCCAGTGCTTTGTTTGGGAGCAGATAGGGTGAACAGCTGAAACCAGTAGCATCTAGCCCGAATTGGCAGTGGAGATTGAGCTGGGTGACAGCCTGCAGCCAGGTAAG
Source organism: Murina feae (assembly GCA_004026665.1). Taxonomy (NCBI): domain Eukaryota; kingdom Metazoa; phylum Chordata; class Mammalia; order Chiroptera; family Vespertilionidae; genus Murina; species Murina feae. The sequence continues at coordinate 20,056 of PVJC01018539.1, read as the reverse complement.
GCAGAAGTCTCCTGAGAGAGGTAAATTCAAGGCTTTGGGAAAGATATTCTGCCAGACCTGAGTCCTGAGGATCGGAAAGTCTCCATATGGCACTGGCACCGGCACTGGCACCCAGCCATGTCTCCTGAGACGGGCGTAGTGGAAAGAGGGTCTGCGGAGCTGCTGGTTGACAGGGGCTTCTAGATCTGAGTTCACAATTAGGAAAAGACTGGGGTGTGCGGGCAGGAGAGAAGCATGCCCTCCTCAAAGTGGATTCTACATCTGGGTCCACAGTCAGTAAAGACTGAAGTGTGCCGGCAGGAGAGGTGCATGGGCAGGCGGAGGCAGCCTCTCCCACCTCTGTAGCTAGTGCATTTCTGCATTGAGTCTTGCGCATAGGGCCTTGCAGATACAGACACTTACCCGTGGCTGGAGTGTGGGAGAAGGTGCCAAGTTGTGGAATCTGGAGAGAGAGGGGATCCAGGGGAGGTGGCAGTGAGTTTGGTGCTGACTCATTCCAGAGCCTGGGACCTGGAGAGCCATCATGCCCTGAAGAGACAACCCCTCCCTCCAGTATCCAGGCAACTAATACAGCCATACCCAGATTCCACCCTGAACTATAAAAAGGACTTTTTTAAACAAACAAACAAAAAAACAGACTCCAGAGACTGGCCTAAAGAGAGACTTTTGGTCCCAGCAATCAGATCCTGAGAAACACAACACAAGACTGAGATCTTAAGCCAGCCAAAGGAACATTTTACTTCTTCATTTTTATTTTATTTTATTTTATTATTATTATTACTTTGTTACCTTTCCTTTTTTTTCTTTTTTTCTTTTTTTTCCTGTTTGTGTTTGTTGCTTTATATTCTAACTCTCTTCACTTTATTTTTCCATCACTCTATTTTATTTTATTTTACTATTTTTTTGCTATTTTTATACCATTTTTGAAATCAAATTTTTTGTAAATTTATTTATTTTTCTTTTCTTTCATTCTCTTTCCTCTTATACACCCATCCCCTTTCTATACTGAACTGAGATCCTCCCTGTATTCCTCCAATTCTTAACCTTATCTTCTATATATAAGCTCAGCATCTACAGATTCTGCTCCCATCCTATCTGCTGGGGGTGGTGACTTATAGTGGGGTTATTATTGTCGTGAGTATATTCGTGATTTGGTCCCTTTGTGTGGTGTCTTGTCAAGGTGAATTTTATCCTGTCTGGCCAGGTACTAGAGAGTGAATCTCACAACCAGACACTTGTAGAGGAAACTCCATCCACGAACGGGTCAATAATACCCCAGACCCAACTACAGAGGCAGGAAGAAGGTGACAGTGAGGGAGAGAGCGTAAGTCAGTGAGGGACCAAAAGAGGAGTGTGTGGTCATGTGGAATGTGCATGTGGGTATGTGAGTGAGGCACAGATAGATCCCACAGTGGCCTGGCTAAACGGGCCTCCTTAACTAGGCAGCCTCTGCTACCATTGTAAAAAGTTCCAGAAGGCCAGCCCTTCCTCACAGGCCTAGCATTTTTAAGGGGAGAGCTTCTGTAACTGGGAGCCAGACCTCACCCCTGCCAGGGACCGGCTACTTCGGCTGTGATCCCATAGTCAACTAGTCCCAGCCACCCTGGGCGCAGGCTCCTGTGAGTTCTGAACCGTGCTATCCTCTGACCGGCCCAATGCCTTAGCCCAAGGCACTGCAACCACACAAGCAGCAGACACGTGAGAAGCCCACTCCTGTCCAAGGAGCAGCAGCTCCATGACCAACCTGCCCCAGGTCTAAGAGCAGAAGCCTCACGTGGCAGCCCCCTGTCCAAGGATCAGCAGCTGTGTGAGTGGCCCATTCCCCAGTCCAAGGAGCAGAATCCACATGAGCAGGCTTGCCCCTGTCTGAGGAGCAACCCACACTAATCTAAGGAGCATCAGCCAAAAGCAGTCTGCACCTGTCTGACAAGCAGCAGCTGAGTGAGCATCCCAAATCTATCCAAGGAGCAGCAGTCACAGGTGCAGCTCACTCCCACCTAAGGCACAGCAACCACACAAGCAGCCCATTCCCCATTTGAGAACCAACAACTGAGCGAGCATCCCACACCCATATGAGGACCAGTGCCCTGTAAGCAGCCTGCCTCTGTCCAAACAGCTATAGCCTCACGAGCAATGCGCTCCATGTAAGAAAAACAGCAGCGTGCAGCCAGCCTAGATCCAAGGAGCAGCAGCCAAGTGATCAGCCCACCTCTGTCCAAGGAATAGCAGCTGTGTGAGCAGCTTCCATTACCAGCCAGAGACACCACTCCTTCTAACAGCACCCACCAGAGGAGCCACTGTCATCTGAGGAGCAGCCACATTAAGGACCAACTGCAGCCCAAGGAACCACCACCACCCAAGGAGCAGCCCCTGCACAACTTGACATCTAGATCAGTTGGTGAGACCAAAGATGGGTAGACAAAGAAACTCACAAAAAAGAAAAGAAAAGGAGGAATCACCAGAAAAGCAGCTAAGTGAAACAGATGCATGCAATATGTCAAAAAAATAATTCAGAATAAGGGTCCTATAGTTCATAAACTGGATGGAGGAAAAAATCAACAACTTATGCAAGAATCAAGAAGAAATGGATGGAAAAGTCAATATCTTATGTAAGAATCAAGAAGAAATGAAGGGTGATATAGCTGCCATAAAGAACACCATGGCAAGTTTCAACAGTAGACTAGGAGAAGCGAAGGACTGATTTAGCAAATTAGAAGACAGGGAAGCAAAACACACCCAATCTGAACTGCAATTAGAGCAAAAAATTAAAAGACAGGAGGAAAGCCTAAGGGAGCTATGGGACAACATGAAATGAAGCAGCATACAAATAATAGGGGTGCCAGAACAACAAGAAGAGGAACAAGGATTAGAAAACATATTTGAAGCAATAATCTCAGAAAACTTCCCTGAGGTGGGGAAGAAAAAAGTCACACAAGCACAGACAGTCCCAACCAAGGTGAATCCAAAAAGATCCACACCAAGACACATCATAATTACCATGTCAAATGTTCAGGACAAAGAGAGAATCTTAAAGGCTGCAAGACAGAGACAGAAAGTTACATACAAGGGATCTCCCATTAGATTATCAAATGATTTTTCAACAGAAACACATCAGGCCAGAAGAGAATGGATGGAAATTTACAAAGTGATGCAAAGCAAGGGACTGAATCCAAGATTACTCTATCCAGCAAGGCTATCACTCAAAATTGAAGGGGAAATAAGAAGCTTCACAGACAAAAAGGGTAAGGGAGTTTATCACCACAAAGCCAGCAATGCAAGAAATGCTAAAGGGACTGGTGTAAAAAGATGAAGTTAAAAGGTAAGAAAGAACACAGGCACAAAAAATAAAATGGCTACAAACAAGTACCTTTAAGTAATAACTTTAAACATAAATGGACTAACTGCTCCAATAAAAAGACACCAAGTGGCTGAATGGATAAAAAAAAATGACCGATATATTTGCTGTTTACAAGAGACTCACCTCACAATAAGGGACTCACACAGACTAAAAGTGAAGGAATGGAAAAATATCTTTCAGGCAAATGGAAATGAAAAAAAAGCTGGGGTAGTGATACTTATATTGGATAAAATAGACCTCAAAGTGAAGGCCATAATAAGAGATAAGGAAGGCCACTTCTTAATACTAAAGGGATTGATACAACAAGAGGACATAACCCTGATAAACATTATATGCACCCAATGTAGGAGCACCCAAATACATAAAAAAATTCCTGGAAGATATCAAGGGAGAGATCGAAACAATACAATCATAGTAGGGAACTTTAATACACCTCTGACACCACTGGATAAATCCTCTAGACAAAAAATCAGCAAAGAAATGGCAATCCTAAATGAGTCACTAGATCAGATGGACTTAATTGACATCTTCAGAACATTTCACCCCAAAGCCACAGAATACACGTTATTCTCAAGTGCATATGGGACATTTTCAAAAATAGACCACATATTGGGTCTCAAGCAAAGTCTTCCCAAATTCAAGAAGATTGAAATCATATCAAGCATCTTCTCAGATTACAATGGCATAATATTAGAAATAAACTACAATAAAAACAATCCAAAATATTCAAACTCTTGGAAGCTGAATAGCATGTTATTAAATATTGATTGGGTTACCAATGAGATCAAAGAAGAAATTAAAAACACCTGGAAACTAATGACAATGAAAACACAACAATCCAAAACCTATGGGACACAATGAAAGCAATCCTGAGAGGGAAATTTATAGCTCTGCAGGTCTACCTCAAAAAAACAAGAAAAACGGTAGTAAATCATCTAACTTTACAACTCAAAGATTTAGAAAGAGAGTAACAAGAAAAGCCCAGAGTGAGCAGAAGGAAGGAGATAAGGAAGGAGATAATAAAGATTAGAGCAGAAATCAATGACATAGAGACAAAAAAAACCCCACAAAAAAACCAGTACAAAAGATCAATGAAACCAAGAGTTGGTTCTTTGGAAGGATAAACAAGATTGATGAACCTCTAGCCAGGCTCACCAAGAAGCAAATAGAGAGGACCCAAATAAACAAAATCAGAAATCATAGAGGCAAAATAACAACAGATCCCACAGAAATACAAAGGATTGTTAAAAATTACTATGAACAACTCTTCTCCAACAAACTAGACAACCTCAAGGAAATGGACATATTCCTAGAAAAATACAACATTCTAAAACTCAATCAGGATGAATCTAAAAATCTTAATAGGTCAATAACTATGGAAGAAATTGAAGCAGTAATCAAAAATCTTCCAGCAAATAAAAGTCCGGGGCCAGACAGCTTCACAGGGGAGTTTTACCAAACATTCAAGGAAGAACTAAAACCTGTCCTCCTGAGACTAGTCCAAAAAATTCAAGAGGAAGGAACACTTCCAAGCTCATTCTATGAAGCCAGCATACCCTAATACCAAAACCAGATAGAGACAACACAATGAAAGAGAATTATAGTCCAATATCCCTCATAAACATAGATGCCAAAATCCTAGCAAATCAGATCCAGCAGTACATCAGAAAGATCATACACCATGACCAAGTAGGATTTATCCCAGGGATGCAAGGATGGTACAATATCCGCAAATCAATAAATGTGATACATCACATAAACAAACTGAGAGATAAAAACTACATAGTCATATCAATTGATGCAGAAAAAGCATTTAACAAAATCCCACACCCATTTTTGATAAAAACTCTCAGCAAGGTGGCAATAGAAGGATCATACCTCAACATAATAAAAGCCATGTATGACAAACCCATAGCCAACATCATACCAATGGGCAAAAACTAAAACCATTTCCCCTAAGAATAGGAACAAGATAGGGATACCCACTCTCACCACTGCTGTTCGTCATAGTACTGGAAGTATTAGCCATTGTGATTAGACAAGAAGAAGAAATAAAAGGCATCCAAATTGGGAAAGAAGAATAAAACTGTCCTTATTTGCAGATAACATGATATTGTACATAAAAAACCCTAAAGACTCTGTTAAAAAACTATTAGACTTAATAAATGAATTCAGCAATGTAGCAGGATACAAAATTAATGCTAAGAAATCTATGGCATTTCTATACACCAATAGTGAACTTATAGAAAGAGAGACTAAAAAAGCAATCCCATTTACCATCACATCACAAAAATTAAGATATCTAGGAATAAACTTAACTAAAGAGGTAAAAGACCTCTACTCAGAAAACTACAGAATCTTGAAAAAAGAGATAGAGGAAGACATAAATAGATGGAAGAACATACCATGTTCATGGATTGGTAGAATCAACATCATTAAAATGTCCATACTACCCAAAGCAATCTATAAATTCAATGCACTTCCCATTAAATTACCACTGGCATACTTCACAGACCTAGAACGAACTCTCCAAAAATTCATCTGGAATAAAAAAAGACCCTGAATAGCTGCAGCCATCCTGAGAAAGAACAAAGTAGGTGGGATCTCCATACCAGATATCAAGCTATATTACAAAACCACAGTGCTCAAAACTGCCTGGTACTGGCACAAGAACAGACATATAGATCAATGGAATAGAATATAGAATCCAGAAATCGGCCCAAACCAATATGCTCAATTAATATTTGATAAAGGAGGCAAGAACATACAATGAAGTCAAAACAGTCTCTTCAATAAATGGTATTGGGAAAATTGGACAGATATATGCAAAAAAATGAAACTAGACCACCAACTTATATCATACACAAAAATAAACTAAAAATGGATAAAGGACTTAAATGTAAGATGAGAAACAATAAAAATACTAGAGGAATTTAAAGGCAACAAAATCTCAGAAATATGCCCAAGCAATTTTTTCACTGGTACAGCTCCTAGGGCATTGGAAACTAAAGAGAGGATAAACAAATGGGACTACATCAAAATAAAAAGCTTCTTCACAGCAAAAGAAACCATCAACAAAACAACAAGAAATCCCACTGCATGGGAGATCATATTTGCCAATGTTATCTCCAATAAGGGTTTAATCTCCAACATTTATAGGGAACTCATACAACTTAACAAAAGGAAGATAAACAATCCAATCAAAACATGGGCAAAGGACCTAAAGACACTTTTCAAAAGAGGACATTCGTAAAGTCAAGAGACATATGAAAACATGCTCAAAGTCACTACTCATCCGAGAGATGCAAATCAAAACAACAATGAGGTATCATCTCACACCTGTCAGAATGGCTATCATCAACAAATCAACAAATGACAAGTGCTGGAGAGGATGTGGAGAAAAAGGATCTCTCCTGCACTGCTGGGTGGGAATGCAGACTGTTGCAGCCACTATGGAGGACAGTATGCAATTTCCTCAAAAAATTAAAAATGGAACTCCCTTTTGACTCTGCAATCCCACTTCTGGGAATATATCCCAAGAAACCAGAAACACCAATCAGAAAGGATATATGCATCCCTATGTTCATAGCAGCACAATTTACCATAGCTAAGATTTGGAAACAGCCTAAGTGCCCATCAGCAGATGAATGGATTAGAAAATTGTGGTACATCTACACAATGGAATACTATGCTGCTGTAAAAAAAAGAAGGAATTCTTACCATTTGCAGCAGCATGGATGGAACTGGAGAGCATTATGCTAAGTGAAATAAGCCAGTCAATGAAAGAAAAATACCACATGACCTCACTTATTTATGGATAATAAAGACCATTATAAATTGATGAACATAAACAGATACAGAGGCAGAACAGCACTGAACAGACTGTCAAACTGCAGCTTGTTGGGGGGGAGGGCGTTAAGAGATCAACTGAAGGACTTGTATGCATTCATATAAGCATAAACAATGGACACAGGACACTGGGGGGTAGAGGAAGAGCGGGGAAGGTCAAGTGGAAAAAAATGGATACTTATTTAATACTCTTTGTAATACCTTAAGCAATAAAACAAAATTGAAAAATAAATAAATCAATGGGTGGTCATAATAGAAGAAATTCAGCTGTAAGCCAGAGTGACTTGAATATATGTGTGTTGTTTCTAGTTTTGAGGGTCAAGCAGATTCAGCAGAAAGTTGTGTATTAAGAAAAGCTTGTTGATTTATTTTTTTTAAAATCTAGGATTTGTTAGGATTGCTTTATAATGTAGATTTAAGAAACATTGACTCAATATTAAATCTTCCTAGCCACTAATGTCCTATATGTCAACGTTTATATAGTTCTTGTTTAATACCTAAGAATAAACCTAACCAAGGAGATAGAATTCCAGTACCCAAATTATAACACACTGATAAAAAAACAAAGAAGATAAAAAAAATTGGAAGCATATAAAGTGCTCATAGATAGGAGGAATTAACATCATTATAATGGTCATACACACTTTGGCCTTTCTTTTTCTTTTTCTAGTTCTATTAAGTGTATAGTAAGATGGTTTGAGTTTAGTTTCTTGAGACAGGCTTATATTACTACACATTTCTCTCTTAGGTCTGCTTTTGCTGCATCCCATAGATTTTGGATTGTTGTGTTCTTATTTTTGTCTCAAGGTGTCTTTTGATTTCCTTCTTTATTTGTTAACCCATTCATTGTTTATCTAGCCTCCATGTATTGGTATGTTTTTGTTTTTTTTAAATAATTGGTTCTAGTTTTATACTATCACTAGAGGCCCAGTGCATGAATTTGTGCAAGGGTGGGGTCCCTCGGGGTGGCCCAGCTTGTTCCCCCAGCCTTGGAGCCCTGCAGCCCTGCCTGAAACCCCACTTTGGCCTGGTGCTGCCCCCTCACCTGCCCCACCATCTCTCTTGTGGGGTGATCAATTGGGGCCAGGCCCCCCACCCGACTCCCTCAGTACCCTGGAGTGGGGTAGTGGCCCTGTCCCATGCCACTGCTGCTGGTTGCCATCTGCGGGGTGATTGGTGGGGCAGTCAAGCCCCCGCTCACATCCGCCTTGACCTAGCATTGCCTGCTCACCTGCGCGACCATCCTGCCGCAGTCCTGCTCTTGTTGGGGCCCATTGGGGCCAGCATCACCTCTACTGCCATCCGTTGCCAGTGCGATGTCGCTGACGCCCATCATATTCTGCGCTGTCCCCTGGTGGTCAGCACACGTCATAGCGAGTGGTTGAACTCCCAGTCGAACTCACCGTAGAACTCCCGGTGGAACGACTGCCCGAGGGGATAATTTGTGTATTAGGATTTTATTATATAAGATGGTTGGAGAAAATGCTTGATATCATTTCAGTCTTCTTAAATTTATTAATACTTGTTTTGTGGTCTAACATGTGGTCTATCCTGGAAAATGTTTTATGATACTTTGGGGTGAAATGCTCTTTAAGATATCAATGGAATCTATCTGGTATAGTGTGTCACTTAAGGCCACAGTTTTTTTTTTTGTTGATTTTCCGTCTAGGAGATCTGTCTGTTGATGTCAGTGGGGTGTTACTGTTTCCTACTATGACTGTATTAGTATCAATCTCTCCCTTTATGTCTATTAATATTTGTTTTATATATTTAGGAGCCCCTATGTTGAGTGCATAAATGTTTAAAAGGGCTATATTCTCATGGATTGATTTCTTTATCATTATATAACCTTTCTTTGTCTCTTATTATAATTTTTGTTTTAAAGTCTATTTTATCCTATATAAGTATTGCTATGCCAGTTTTTTAAAAATTTGTATTTGCATGAAATATCTATCTATCTATCTATCTATCTATCTATCTATCTCTGTCTATATCTATATCTATATCTATATCTATATCTATATCTATATCTATATCTATTCAGAAAGGAAAGGAGAGGGAGAGGGAAATAGAAACATCAATGAGAGAGAATCATTGATTGGCTGCCTCCTGCATGCCCCCTATTAGGATTGAGCCCACAACTTAGGCATGTGCCCTGACTAGGAATCAAACCTCCATGACCTCCTGGTTTATAGGTTGATGTTCAATCACTGAGCTATACTGACCGGGCATGAAATATCTTTTTCCATCACTTTACATCCAGTTCATGTCTTTCATTCTGAAGTTGGTCTCTTGTAGACAGCATATATATGGATCTTATTTTTTTATCCATTAAGCTACTTTATGTCTTTTGATTGGAGCATTTAATGCATTTACATTTAAAGTGTTTATTGATAGGTACATGTATATTGCCATTTCATTATACATTTTTATGCTCCTCCTTTTTTTTTCTTTCTTCTTAAATAAGTCCCTTTAACATTTCTGATAATACTGGTTTGGTGGTGATGAACTCCTTTAGCTTTTTCTGATTTGGGAAGCTCTTTATTCTCTAATTTTTTCTGTTTATTAAAGCTTTCAAGGTTGACATTATTGCAAGTGCTCCCTCTTCTATCCCCCTTTGCTTACCTCCACCCACCTGCACCTGCCCCTCCCTTAAATTTTAATGAGAGCCTTGCTGGATAGAGCAGTCATTGTTGTAGGTCCCTCCTTCTCATCACTTTGGATATTTTGTGCCAATCCCTTATGGCCTGCAAAGTTTCTGTTAGAAATTAAATGACAGTTGTATGGTAGCTCCCTTGTGGTTAACTACATTTCTCTTGCTGCTTTTAAGATTCTCTTATGGTTTTTAACTGTTGTCATTTTGATTATAATGTGTCTTCGTGTGGGCCAATTTAGCTTCACCTAAGCTTGGAGTTTTTTCCTTTTACTGAGCTGTGGCTTCTGGGAGGGACTAGCTAGTGCCTCTGAGGAAACATTGCCGTTTCGGTTTGGGTTGGGGGAGTATTACCGAATGCAGGACTCCTGGCTGCTGCTTCTCCCCCCAATGCTTCCCACCCAGCTTCTCCATAGGCGCCTGGAGTCCATACTGCCTCCTTCCACTGAAACCTCTGGTAAATAGCTGCAAACAAAACTCCTGTGCTCTAGGTTTTAAAAAAACAAAACAAAACAAAACACAAAACATAACTGAGGCTTTATCTCTGGTCTACCAACTCTGGTCTGCACAGCAGCCAGAAGCCCTACCACCTTTCAGGGCTGATGTTACGGGCCACTGGTCTCAGTTCTGTGCCCTGGGCTGTGGAGCCAGCCTGGGTTCCAGGCCTTGATCTTTTCAGGAAAATATCCTTCCTATGGCTGAGAGATCCATCTTCACTCTCAATCTGCCACCATGGAAGCTGGGTCAGCCCTTCTCAGGACCTCACGCTTCCTACCGGTCTCCAGGTGTTTCTGTTGTTCCTTGATATGTCTCTTCCTCAGCTGACCTGTTTGTAATTATGGGTGAATGTCCCCCAATTTAGTTTTATTTCCAGTCTGGCCCTGGGAGGAGGTACATGAAAGGTCTGCCTCTTCAACCATCATCTTCCCCATCTCATTTTCTTAAAATATAACCCAAATAACCTTAGTGAGTATGTTTAGCTGATATCCTTATTAGAGGAATATATAGGAACAACCAGTAGGATTTCTGGTTTTCTGTTGTGTTTTTTTCCCCCCTGGGAACAAGAAAAATCCTCTAATATTTCCAGAGGATATTGAAGCCCAGAGATATTAAGTCTCCTATTATTTCGCTTTGTGGTTAGAATTTGAGCTCATGAATCCTGATATTCAAGTGTCTTGAATATTTAAGACAGGATATGGTATGTAATTCTGCATATCCCTTCTCAGTGTGTTTTCATCATCCTTTCTCTCAAATTAACATTCAACACATATTCATAGCAAAAAACCCCAAAATCTAACCTAAGAGAGTATATCTATTCACTAATTTACTCCTTTGATACCTGTGGTATATTTTTTGAGAAAAATGATTTTGCAAAAGGGGTGTGATAGAATTTAGGAAACATCATGTAACTTCTGCAATGGGTCATAGTTGTTAATGACTGGTGCCTAAATCATGTGATGGCTACGGCTAGGCAACTGAATCTAATTATCATTAAGTATTAACTGTCCAGAAAAAAAATATATTTGTGAAAATATAGGCTAATTTTCCTCATTAAATAATCAGATTTTATGAAATCTCTACTTAATAAGCAACTGAGAAAGGTATTAGTCTATTTTGGAGAAACTCAGCTTCATGCTAACATAAAAGAAAAATAGAAATTGCTATTGTGTTTTTAGTTACTAATTTTCAATTAGACATTTCTAGCAATTAGTTGTTTCATACAGCTATAGATTAAAACCCAATGCTTATAATATAGCTGCCAGTATTTATTTGTGAATTGATTACACCTTGGAAAGATTCTGGAAAGCCAAAAGAATTCTGAGATAAATTTGTTATTTATTTTATCAGTGAGGGAGATAACTAGGAACATTTTATTGTGTTACCTCATTTGATGCTGATGGACAACTTGCACAGATGTCATGATCTTATTTTACTACTGAGAAAACCAAATCAAAGAGATTAAAGAATTTAGTAGACTACAGAGCTAATAAATGGGAGTGCTTACTTCAGCCCCAAGACTGATTATCACTAAAGATCTTTTATCCTCCAAAGCACCCACACCACCACTAGGTTCTTTTTTGTAGTACTAATTTTCAGACTTTGGTCATGACATCATAACCCAGTACATGCATGCATACATTAAGATGATAGAAACAAAACTTCACAAACAGTTCTCACTTATTTTTTAAAATATATTTTATTGATTTTTTACAGAGAGGAAGGGAGAAGGATAAACTTAGAAACATCGATAAGAGGGAAATATTGATCACTGCCTCCTGCAACCCCCCCCACTGGGGATGTGCCCGCAACCAAGGTACATGCCCTTGACGGGAATCAAACCTGGGACCCTTCAGTCCGCAGGCCGACACTCTATCCATTGAGCCAAACTGGTCAGGGCCAGTTCTTACTTTTATTGATGATGAAATTGTTATACTCTGACACTCTGACACTGCTCATTGTGACTAAATTCATACAGTGACCCATTAGTAGATCTCACTTATCTTTTAAAAGCCCCTGATCTAAATGTGTTCTTTAGACATCTTGCAATCTGTCACCCATGATATAAAATGCATATAGTGAATTTTACTGACAAATCACAGCTGCATGGATTAGCTACTACAGGTCTTCTGAAGAATGTATTCCATTTAGTTTTGTTTTCTTCTCTCTGGTCCTTAGTACGCTAATAGGAATTTTAAAAATTTATTATTTTAAAAATATTTATTGTTGAAAGTATTACATAGGCCCCTCATTAACCTCTTCCAACTGGCTTCCATCTGCCTTCTACCCTTCCCCCCCCCCCCCCGGCCCTCACCACCCCATTGTCTGTGTCCAGGAATTATGCATGTATGCATATAAGTTCATTAGTTGATCTTTTCTCACCTACCCTCCCCTTCCTTCCCTCTGAGATTTAACCATCTCTTCATGCTTCTATGTCTCTGGATCTATTTTTGATCATCCGTTTATTTGGTTTATTAGTTCCACATGAGTGAGATAATGTGATACTTACCTTTCTCTGACTGGCTTATTTCACTTATCATAATATTCTCCAGGTTCATCCATGCTTTTGCAAATGGTAAGAGTTCTTTCTTTTTTATTGCCAGATAGTATCCCATTGTGTAAATTTACCATACAGTTTTTATCCACTCATCTGCTGATGGGCACTTAGGCTGTTTCCAAATCTTATTGCAAATTGTGCTATGAACATAGGGGTGCATATATCCTTTATGATGAGTGTTTCAGGTTTCTTAGGTATATTCCTAGAAGTAGAATCACTGGGTCAAATGGGAATTCCATTTTTAATTTCTTGAGGAAACTCCATACTGTTTTCCATAATGGCTGTACCAATCTGCATTTCCACCAGCAGTGTACTAGGGTGTCCTTTTCTCTACAACTTTGCCAACAGCTGTTTGTTGATTTGTTGATGACAGCCATTCTGACAAGTGTGAAGTAATGTCTCGTTGTTTTGATTTGCATCTCTCAGATGATTAGTGACTTTGAGCATTTTTTTCATGTCTCCTGGCCATCTTTGTGTCCGTTTTAGAGAAGTGTCTATTTAGGTGCTTTGATTATTTTAAAATTGGGTTGTCTTCCTTTTGTTATATCTGTTCCTTATATATTTTGGAGATTAACCCCTTATCAGATGTATCATTGGCAAATATGTTCTCCCATATGGTGGCTCCCCCGTTATTTTATTGGTTTCTTTTGCAGTGCAGAAACTTTTTATTTTCATGTAGTCCCATTTGTTTATTTTCCCTTAGTTTCCATTGTCCTAGATGTATCAGTAAACATATTGCTATGAAAGTTGTCTGAGATTTTGGTGACTATGGTTTCTTCTGGGAATTTTATGGTTTCACATCTTACATTTAAGTCTTTTATCCATTTTTATCCATTTTGAGTTTATTCTTGTGCATGGTATAAGTTGGTGGTCTAGTTCATTTTTTTTGCATGTACCTGTCCAATTTTCCCAACACCATTTATTGAAGAAACTGTCTCTTTTCTTTGTTTTTGATTTTTAAAAATCTTTATTGTTCAGATTATTACAGTTGTTCCTCTTTTTCCCCCCATAGCTCCCCTCCTCCCAGTTCCCACCCCACCTTCTGCCCTTACCCCCCCCACTGTCCTCATCCATAGGTGTATGATTTTTGTCCAGTCTCTTCCAGCACCCTCAATACCCCTTTCCCCCTGAAAATTGTTAGTTCACTCCCTTTCTATGCCCCTGATTCTATTCTATTCACCAGTTTATTCTGTTCATCAGATTTTTTTATTCACTTGATTTTTAGGTTCACTTGTTGAGGGATATGCATTTGTTGTTCATAATTTTTATCTTTACTTTTTCTTCTTCTTCCTCTTCTCAAAGGATACCTTTCAGCATTTTATATAATACTGATTGGGAGGTGATGAACTCCTTTAGTTTTTTCTTGTCTGTGAAGCTCTTTATCTGACCTTAAATTCTGAATGATAGCTTTTCTGGGTAAAGTAATCTTGGTTGTAGGTTCTTGATATTCATCACTTAGAATATTTCTTGCCACTCCCTTCTGGCCTGCAAAGTGTCTGTTGAGAAATAAACTGATAGTTGTATGGGTGCTCCCTTGTAGGTATCTGATTGCTTTTCTCTTGCTGCTTTTAAGATTCTTTGTCTTTTGCCCTTGGCATTTTAATTATGATGTGTCTTGGTGTGGTCTTCCTTGGATTCCTTTTGTTTGGGCTTCTCTGCGCTTCCTGGACTTGTAAGTCTATTTCTTTCACCAGGTAGGGGAAGTTTTCTGTCATTATTTCTTCAAATACGTTTTCAATCTCTTGCTCTTTCTCTTCTGGCACCCCTATTATTCTGATGTTGGTACGCTTGAAGTTGTCCCAGAGGCTCCTTACACTATCTTCATATTTTTGGATTCTTTTTTCTTTTCTGGTTGAGTGTTTTTTGCTTCTTCGTATTTCAAATCTTTGACTTGATTCTTGCAATCCTCTAGTCTGCTGTTGGATCTCTGTATATTATTCTTTATTTTAGTCAGTGTATGCTTAATTTCTAGATGGTCCTTTTTCATATCCTTGAGGGTCTCACTAAATTTATTGGTGGTCTCTAGAAAATTCTTGAAAAACCTCATAACTGTGGTTTTGATCTCTATATCCAGTCATTTTCTTTCCTCTATTTCTGTCATTTGTGACCTGTTTCTTTGTCTCTGCATTTTGGCTGCTTCCCTGCATTGATAGAGTGGCTTTCTGTGCTAGGTGTCCTATAGGGCCCAGTGGCTCAGCCTCCCCAATTACCTGAGGTGGACACTCTTGGTGCACTGCTTTGTAGGCTTTGTGCACAGTCTTGTTGTAGCTAAGCCTTGACTGTTGTTGGTATCACTGGGAGGAATTGACCTGCAGGCCATGTGGCTGTGAGAATCAGCTGTGTCTATGGTGGGAGAACTTTTATGCTGGAGACACCCTTATGGGGCAAGACTTGCTTTAGTGAGGCTTTGGTGCTCACTGAGTCTACCTGCTGAGTGTGTCCCTTATGGATCTGAGGAGCTGTAATCTGGGTGGTCCTGCTCTGACTGCTGGGTACACTGGCTCTTGGATCTCTAAGGAAATGCTATTTTAGATTCTGCCTGAGGCTACCCAGCCTTTTATATGCAAAAGCCTCTGCAAGCAGCTTGGGTGGGGTGGGGTCTTGGGGAATCAAAAGGGCAGAGAAAACAGCTATGGCAGATTCTCAGCCCTGACCTAAGAGGCACCGGGTCTCAGTGTCCCTTGGCACTGCCAAGAGAAAGCTGCTCTGGGGTTCCTCCCAGTGCCAGACAATCCAGTTTCTCCCCATATGAGTCTGGGTTGCCAGAAACTTGCCCGGAACTGGAGTTCAGAGCCGTCGGGAGCTTGTGACTCCCCCCGGACTGAAAAAGACAACTGCATCCTCAGTTGCCAGCCCTTTCCGTGAGCCCTTTCTGTGTACCTCTGTACCTCTGCATTTTACTTCCATATCTCCTCTGAGTCTCAGTCTCTTTCTAGTTGTAGAATTTCCACTCAGCCAGCCTTCTTGTGGGTCTGGGTGGTGTCCATTTTTTTCTTTTCGTTGTGGTTTTGAAATGGTTGTGCGAGGCAGCAATTCCAGGTGTTTACCTATGCCACCATCTTGGTTTCTCCCCTCTTTTCCAATGTATGCTATTGCCTCCTTTGTCAAACATTCATTGAACATAGTGGCTTGGGTTGATTTCTGGGTTCTCTGTTCTGTTCCATTGGTCTGTATGCCTGTTCTTGTGCCAATACCAGGCTGTTTTGAGCACAGTGGCTTTCTAGTATAATTTGTTATCTGTATTATGATTCCTCCAACTTTGTTCTTTCTCAAGATTGCTACAGCTATTCAGGGTCTTTTTTGGTTCCACACACATTTTATGTTTATTCCAGGTCTGTGAAATATGCCATTAGTATTTTAATAGGGATTGCGCCCTCTCCCCTGGCTCAGGCCCCTAGGACACCGGTGGTGCAGTGGGGAGGAGCACATCCTGCGACCACATGGCGTAAGGCCATGTGGGTCTCCACACTGGGACTAATAGACTTGAATTAGCTTGGATGCTGAGCTACTCCCGACTGTAACGTGGAAAGGAAGCTCCTGGGACCCTTGCCGCTCCTTTTCCTGGACTGGCTTCTCCCCATAAACTTCGGTTCCAATAATCATTTTTGCTAGACAAGAACTTGGACTCAAAACACCCCCATTTTTGATCTCAGAACTGAGAGGGGAAGGGAGAGGGATATATAGAAACATCAATATTTCATGAATATCCCTAAGCTGAACACAAATATCTATCTCAGGGACAACTTATGAGCTATCGATAGAAACTACTGCAAAACTATTTCACTAATTATTTTTGAAAATATTTAAAAAATGTTTTTATTGATTTTAGAGAGAGAAGAAGGGAGAGAGATATATAGAAACATCAATAGTAAGAGAGACTCATTGATCACACGGGGGATTAGGCATGACACCTGGGCATGTGTCCTGACCAGAATCACACCATGACCTCCTGGTTCATAGGTCAATTCTCAGCCTCTGAGCCATGAGGGCCAGGCTCTAATTCAATATTTTATTTGATGTCAAAGCATCTTAACTATGATTTGTATAAGAGTAATTTCATTAATTTTAGAAGAAATAGTTCTAAAAAATATGTTATGCTACTAGAATTAAGTTGAAAAGTGAGTTAACTCTTGGATTAATTTATTGAAGCACTTACATAATCTTTTTCATACCCACTTAGGTACAAAATTTTTATAAGAAAGAACATTTTATTGCATTATATAATTTTGTATTTTACAGTCATAATGCAAACTCATAAGCATAAATGTACATGATAAACCAATCAGCAATGTAACTCTTAAAATATTTAAAACATAAAACTAGAATTTAACAGGCAAAGTACTTAATATGGCTTTTAATGGCAAGTAATTGTTTAGAAATGATTAGTTATTGCCTCATTCTAAGTCATTCCTCATCAAGTGAACTAAAAATTATGATCTCCACTTAAAATGGTACTTTATTGAAGCCAATACTATACACATTTTGTAACTTTTAGGATGCAATATGATTCCTTGACTTTCTTAAATATATACATATTTAGATATACATATATAAATATACAGTACACACAGTTTTGTTTTAATACTCCCTGAACATGTTGATGAAAACTATTACAATAATTCTATTATAAAACTACTTAAAAAGTTGGCATTACTTCTTGATACTGAAGTTCAATCTTACAGAAATGAAAAAAAAAGGCAATAAAATATTGGTTATAAATACATTCTTTACAAAAAATTGAATAGTGGTCCTGCACTCATATTTCATATTATAGTGAAAATATTTTATTCATTTAAAGGTATTTACATCTTGTCATCCTTGGTTTCTTTTTGAAATTTACAAAAGAGTGAGAATATGATAGGCAGGCCTATTTGTTAGATTTTTCTATGTGATCATTTTGTGTGTAAGTTCCAAATCTCGTTTTTTGAGTTGTTGTTTGTTTCTATTTGCCTTGTATTACTGCTGCTGCTGCTTCTTTTGGTGTTCTGGGAACACTGTGTAACTTTACTTCTAGGAACAGAAAGGAAAGATTTAACTCTTACATTACCCAACTCAGTCTTTGATTTACTGTTGCTGCATTCGGCGGTTTGATGGCTGCTGAGAGGACTGACCTCCTGTCAGAGAAAAGAAACAAAAGACATTTGTCACATTTGACACTGTTACCAACTTTTATTACTAGTCGGAACACTTTCTCTTCTCTCTTTCTGAGGACCCATGTAGAAGCTTCTCCCTACACAACGTTCTCGTGAAAAAAAGGAAGAGACAATGGACAGAAGCTGCATGATTCACTTCCCACAGATTTTCATCAGGTCCTTTGTGCTGTCACAAACGAGATACAGGAGTCAGTGAGTCAAGTGCCAGAGCCTGGGATCTCCTCACCAAGAGGAGCTTCGTAAAAATGATCAGCTGGGACCAACTATTGGTAGGCAGCTGTACAAATCACCCCCCTTTTCTGAGGGAGTTGTCTAACTTTTCTGCTTTCCATTTTCAGATCTGTAAACTAAAACCTGGACTACTGCTCAGTAATCAGCAAACAATTTTGGACCGTTTCACTGGCAGATGAGCACTGGACTAGGTGCTTGGCACTCAGACAGCAAACATGGAAGAGAACTGTCCTTGCTCCAATGGAGCAGACATCATGATTGACGCTTCTGTGCAGCAATCCCATGACTCGGTGCCTCCAGACCGTCCAGGCTTGCTCTCCTCTTCTCAGGGTTTGTTTCAGAACTCTCACGAGTATGATTCATGGTCCACAACTCTCTCTTTGCTCAGGAGGGAATGGAGAGCTGTACAGGCAAGATTATCCGCCCACAGCCACAGAGTGATGAAGCTGGGACAAGGCCTCTAGCTCCTAACGTTCACTCACGGTGTCTGCCCCTCTAGTGTGTGAGGTCCTGCCACACAGCAAATGTGAAGTGAGTTGCTAAATGAGCCACTCCAAAGGTCTCTGAAGCAGTTGACACTGATTACTTTCCCTGTTTTTAAATTTAAAAACAATAATACAACCAAACAGCATGGTAATCTTTAAAAGATTTAACATGTAAAACTAGAATTTAACAGGCAAAATATTTACTAGAAAATAACAATTGGGCCAGAGCTAGGAGTTGGATTCTCTTGCATGTCTTCTGAAATCTGTAAAATGTTACTTAGTTGTGGGCCTACTAAGGCCCATCCCAATGTGTAAGTTGGTCTAAAACACCAGCAAATTCAGCACACAGAGTATTCAGAAGACAGAGCACATTATAATATGGACTAGAGGCCTGGTGCACAAAAATGTATGCACTCGGGGTGGGGGGTAGGGGTCCCTCAGCCTGGCCTGTGCCCTCTCGCAGGCTGGGACCCCTTGGGGGATGCCCACTTGCTGGCTTAAATCCACTTCCTGGGCAATCGGGCCTAAGCTGGCAGTCAGACATTCCTCTGGCAGCCTGGGAGCCCTTGGGGGATGTCCACTTGCCAGCAGGGAACAGGCCTAAGCTGTAGTCGGACATCCTTAGCACTGCTGAGGAGGCAGGAGAGGCTCCCACCACCACCACTGTACCATCAGCCTGGCTAGTGGCTGAGCAGAGCTTCCCCTGTGGGAGTGCACTGACTATAAGGGGCAGCTCCTGCATTGAGCGTCTGCCCTCTGGTTGTCAGTGTGTGTCATAGTGACCAGTCATTCCCAGTTGTTCTGCTGTTAAGGTCAATTTGCATATTACCCTTTTATTATATAGGATAGAGGCCTGGTGCACGAGTGGGGGCCAGCTGGTTTGCCCTGAAGGGTGTCCCGGATCAGGGTGGGGGTCCTGCTGGGGTTCCTGGTCCTCCTGGGGTGCCTGGCCAGCCTGGGTGAGTGGCTGATGATTGTTTGCAGGCTGGCCACAGCCCCTTCAGGGTGAGGGTCCCTACTGAGGTGCCTGGTCAGCCTGGGTAAGGGGCTGAGGGCCGCTTCAAGCTGGCCAAGCCCCCTAGCAGGGACCCTCACCCCATAGGGGTGGGGCCATCCTGGGTGAGGGGCTGATGGCTGTTTGCAGGCTGGACACAGCCCCCAGTCACCCAAGCACTCAGGAAGGCTGGCTGGAAGCAGGTATCTGGGACTTACTTATCTTCTATAATTGAAACTTTGTTGCCTTGAGCAGAGGCCACAGCCTGCCTAGACAGG
>PVJC01018538.1:0-31234 GCA_004026665.1 Murina feae | reverse complement strand
GTGGCTGGAGGAAGATGGGCAGTAGGCAAGCTTGGGAGGCAGGCCGCACCCAGCCCTGGTCACAGCTCAAAAAAGAGAACAACATGCAGGGGAGGGCAAGAGTCTGAGAGATCATCATAGAGGGGGTGCCTGCTCCAAGCCTTGATGGTGTGCCTGGGGGCAGGCCCCCAGCAGGTAGACACACACAGGAGGACTGCTCTGAGCCTTAGATGTGGCTGGGGGCAGGTCCCCAGTGGTAACACACACACACACACAAGGCGCCTGGCAGACTGGGGCCATCATAGGATATCCACTGAGGGGTCCCAGACTGTGAGAGGGCACAGGCCGGGCTGAGGGACTCCCTCCATCCCGAGTGCACAAATTTTTGTGCACCGGGCCCCTAGTCTATACATAATACATAACTACTAGTCAAAATCATGTAAGCATCAAAGCTATATCAAAACAAATGATATTGCTCTAGCTGGTTTGGCTTAGTGGACGGAGTGCTGGCCTGTAGACCAAAAGGTGCCGGGTTTGATTCTGGTCAAGGGCACATAGCTTGGTTGCAGGCTCCTTTCAGGCCTGGTCTGGGCTTGTGCAGGAGGCAACCAATAGATGTGTTTCTTTCACATCAATGTTTCTCTCTGTCTTTCCCTTTCTCTTTTATTCTCCCTAAAAATCAATGGAAAGATATCCTCAGATGGGGATTAACAAAAAAATTTTTTTAAGTTTAAAAAAAAAGACAAATGATATTTATTGTTCACAGCATATATGAGATCAATGCTTTATTTAGTTATCAAATTTTAACACACATAGTCCAATCCATATTATGCATCAGAATTAAAGTTAGAGTACCTAATAATGGAGCACCAAAATACATGAAGCATAAACTGACAGAATTGAAGTGAAAAATAGACAATTTAACAATAATAGTTCTAGGCTTCCATACCCCACTTTCAATAATGGATATAACTAGGGAGAAAATGAGCAAGGAAATAGAAGCTGTAAACTTTATAAAACTATCTAGATTTAATAGACATCTACAGAACACCCTATCCAACAACAGCAGCAGGATATACATTCTTCACAAGTATAAAGCAAGCCTTAATAAATTTAAAAGGACTGAAATCACACAAAGTATATTTTCTACCCAAGATGAAATGAAATTAGAAATCAATTAACAGAAGGAAATTTAAGCAATTTTTAAAAATTGGTGGAAATTAAACAGCTCTCTCTGAAATCAATAAAATCATTTTTTTTTAAAGTGAAAGTGGGGCCATAACTACTGACCTTAGAGAAATTATACGATTTTTCAAGGATTCTAAAAGAATATTATGAACAAGTATATACTAACAAATCGAACAACCTAGATGAAATAAAATCTTAGAAACAAACTACCAAAATGACATTAAAAAATAGAGATTCTGAAGAGATCTATAAATAAGTAAAGAGGTTGCATTATTAAAAACTTCCAGAAATTAAATTTTAAAACTTCCAAACCAAACTCAGGTGGTGTCAATGGTGACTTCCACCAAATATTTAAAAAGCAGATTAAGAGAAACCAAGATGGCAGCATAGGTAAACACCTGAAATTACTGCCTTGCACAACCACTTCAAAAATACAACTTAAAAACAAAACGGTCATCATCCAGAACCACAGGAAGGCTGGCTGAGTGGAAATTCTACAACTAGAAGGAAAGAGAAAAGCACACTGAGACTCAGAGGAGGTGTGGAAGTAAAGTGCAGAGGTATGGAGGCACACACGTAAAGGGCTGGCAACTGAGGATGCGGTTGTCTTTTTCATTCAGGAGAGGGACACAAGCTCCCGATTACTCTGAACTCCAGTTCCGGGTGAGTCTCTGGGGACCCAGACTCATGTGGGAGTAACTGAACTTTCTGGCATCGGGAGGAACTCGAGGGCGGCTTTCTCTCAGAGGTGCTTACAGCAATTACCACGTAACACTGAGACCCGGGGCCTCTTAGGGCAGGGCTGAGGATCAGCCATAGCTGTTTGCTCCGCCCTGTTGATTCTGAGACCCTGCCCCACTCAAGCTGTGCAAAGAGGCTTTTTGCATATGAAAGGCCTGGCCCTTAGCAATCTAAAATTACCTAACAAACTGCAGCTGGGTCAGAGAGACCCAGAACGTCCAAAAGAAGGTCCAAGGCCCCACAGCAGCTTGCACTGCCTCACAGTTGGGCCTCATCTGGGCACCTCCAAACCCCAAACAAAGAAGAGGAATCTGCAGATTTCTCCATAGCTCCTGCTGGGTAGCCTCAGGTAGAGGCTAAATTAGCACCTCCTTAGAAATCCAAGAGCCAGTGGTTAGAGCAGGACCATCCAGATTACAACTCCTCAGATCCATAAGGAACACACTCAGGGGGCATACTCAGTGAGCATCAAAGCCCCACTGAAGCAAGTCTTGCCCCATAAGGGTGTCTCTAGCACAGAAGTTCTCCCACCACAGACACAGCTGATTCTCACAGCCAATTGGCCTGGAGGTCAATTCCTCCCAGTGATACCAACAACAATCAAGGCTTAACTACAAGACTGTGCACAAAGCCCAGAAAGGGGTGCACCAAGAGTGTCCCCCTCAGGTAATTGAGGAGGCTGAGCCACTGGGCCCTATAGGACATCTAGCACAGAAAGCCACTCTATCAACACAGAGAAGCAGCCAAAATGTGGAGACAGCCCTGACTGGTTTGGCTCAGTGAATAGAGCACTGGCCTGCAGACTTAAGGTTCGATTCCAGTCAAGGGCATGTACCTTGGTTGCGGGCACATCCCCAGTGGGGAGTGTGCAGGAGGCAGCTGATTAATGTTTCTCTCTCACTGATGTTTCAAACTCTATCCCTCTCCCTTCCTCTCTGTAAAAAAATCAATAAAATATATATATTTTTAAATGTGGAGACAAAGAAACAGATCACAAGTGACAAAAATGGAAGAAAGCAAACTGCTGGGTATAGAGTTCAAAACCACAGTTATAAGGTTTTTCAATAATTTTCTAGAAACCGCTGATAAATTTAGTGAGACCCTCAATAAATCTAGTGAGACCCTCGAGGATATGAAAAAGGACCAACCAGAAATTAAGCGTACATTGACTGAAATAAAGAATAACATTAAAAAAAAGAATAATATACAAAAATCCAACAGCAGACTAGAAGATCTCAAGAATCAAGTCAAAGATCTGAAATACACCCAACCAGAAAAGCAAAAAAAAAAAAAAGAATCCAAAATATGAAGATAGTGTAAGGAGCCTCTGGGACAACTTCAAGCCTACCAACATCAGAATTATAGGGGTGCCAGAAGAAGAGAGAGAGCAAGATATTGAAAGCCTATTTTGAAGAAATAATAACAGAAAACTTCCCTTACCTGGTGAAAGAAATAGACTTACAAGTCCAAGAAGCACAGAGAACTCCAAACAAAAGGAATCCAAAGAGGGCCACACCAAGACATATCATAATTAAAATGCCAAGAGCAAAAGACAAAGAGAGAATCTTAAAAGCAGCAAGAGAAAAACCATTAGTTACCTACAAGGGCGTACCCATATGACTCTCAGCTGATTTCTCAACAGAAACTATGCAGGCCAGAGAGAGTGACAAGAAATATTCAAAGTGATGAATAGCAAGAACCTACAACCAAGATTACTTTACCCAGCAAAGCTATCATTCAGAATTGAAGGTCACATAAAGAGCTTCACAAATAAGAAAAAGCTAAAGGAGTTCATCATCACCAAACCAGTATTATATGAAATGCTGAAAGGTATTCTTTAAGAAGAGGAAGAGGAAGAAAAAGGTAAAGATAAAAATTATGAACAACAAATACATATCTATCAACAAGTAAATCTAGATATCAAGTGAATAAAAAATCTGATGAACAGAATAAACTGGTGAATATAATAGAATCAGAGGCATAGAAAGGGAGTGGACTGACAATTCTCAGGGGTGGGGAGGAGAAAGAGGTGTGGGGGGTGCGGGAAGAGACTGGACAAATATCGTACACCTATGGATGATGACAGTGGGGGGGGTAAGGGCAGAGGTTGGGGTGGGAATTGGGTGGAGAGGAGCTATGGGGGTAAAAAACTGTAATAATCTGAACAATAAAGATTTAATTTTTTTTAAAAAAAGCAGATTAATATCCATCTTTCACAAACTCACCCTCCCCAAAAAGAAAAAAACAGTAGAGAACACTTTCTAATTCATTCTCTGAGGTTAAAATTACCATGATACCAAATCAGGCAAAAATATCCTAAGAAAACTACAGACCAATATATACTACTACCTTAGAAATAAAATATGCATATAAAAATCCTCATCAAAATACTAGCAAGCCACATCCAACAACATATAAAAACCCTGCCCTTCATAGAGCTTACACTTTTTTAAAAAAATATATATGCTTTTCTTGATTTCAGAGAGAGGAAGAGAGAGGGTGAGAGAGATAGAAACATCAATGATGAAAGAGATCAGCTGCCTTCTACACAGGCCCTACTGGGGATTGAGCCTACAAACTGGGCATGTGCCTTGACCAGGAATCAAACCATGATCTCCTGGTTCATGGATCGATGCTTAACCACTTAGCAACACTGGCCAGGCATGGAGTTTACATTTTAATGAGTGGAAATGAATAACAAACAACATAAACATGTAAAATATCTGGTGCACCAGATGATACATGCAAAGGAGGAAAATAAAAAGAAAGATTGGGGATTATAATTTTAGATAGAGCAGCCAGAGAAGGTCTCACTGAGAGGATGACAGTTATGTCAAGCTGAATGTCAAGAAGCAACTTTACAAATATCTAGGGAAGAGAGTTTCAAGAAGTGGAAACAGCAAAGCCAAAGAGCAGATTAAATGAGGGGAAGAGTAGTACACAAACATGAGAGGTTTACGGAGGGAGCAGATTAAGGCTGGCCAACTGCCAATTATATCCAACAAAAATCAAAACAATAAAATTTCAATATACTGAAAGAATCTTGATGATCCATCTAGAATTTGTTATTAAGGAATCTAATCTGTAACAAAATTTTTGTTTATATTTTAATTTTCACATATAAGAGACTTTAATAATAGTTTCCTTAAACAAGGACTATATTAAAAGTACCAGCTCCCTCCTAAGACAACTCCAAATTTTCCACAGAAATCACTGTATTAGATATGATGACAAAATACATACTATAAAACTACAATGCAACTAATATTTCTAAGTGCTTTCATGTCAAGAATCTGCTGAAAAATATTGCACCAATCCTAAATTTATTTGCCTTTTCCCAAAGGAACTAGAAAAACAAAGATTTTTATTGCATGACTCTCAGATTATTTAAATGTCAAAAGATCAACAGCTATACTTTGAGCGATTTGTTCAGAGTAAGAAAATATGGAAAGCACATCTTAAAACTAGTTTGCTTTTTAAGTCATCAGGGAAGAGTTAATAGGTATGAGCAAGCAGTAAAGTTTTCAGACTATAATCAAGGATGGGTGCAGATTAAGCACTATATTATTAAAACTTTTTAAATGATTAAGTCAATGAAGTTTATCTAACCAGAGTGTTGAATTTTAAAAACTTTACAAGCTAGGTAATATTGTAAGATAAAGTTCACACTTCTTGAAAGCATCCAAGCACAAAATAGTTCTCAAACTGAGGTTCATAGACTCCTAGAGATCTACAATCCAAGACTCTTTCAGAAAGCATATAAGGTCAAAAGTATTTTTATACCTATATAAAATCATTATATAGTACATCTGAAATTAATATAATGTATGTCAATTATACACAACTAGAGGCCCAGAGCATGAAAATGTGCACAGGTAGGGTCCCTAGGCCTAGCCTGCTATCAAGCCCATTTTCCGCCTGCTCGCCAGTCCCAGTCCCACCCCACTGCCCCCGTCAGCCAGCCAGTTCCCCTCCCCAGCCCCAGGTCCCACGCAGCCCCACAGCAGTCACTCATTCCCCCCTCCCTGGCCCATTCCCCCCTCCCTGGCCCTCATCCAGCCCCGCTGCCTCTTCAAGCCACCCAGTAGTTCCCCTCGCCAGCCCTGATCCCAACCCGCTGCTGCCGCCAGCCTGCCAGTTCCCCTTGCCAGCCTCAGATCCCTCCCCACCACCTGTGCCAGCCAGCTGGTTTCCCTTGCCAACCTTTGTCCCAGCCCACGGCTGCCAGCAGCCAGCGGGTTCCCCTCACTGGCCCTGGGTCCCGCCCCGCCTCCGCCAGCCAGCCACCTGGTTCCCCTCGCTGGCCTTCCACTTCATAGCAACTGGTCAAGCAGTCATTCCAGTCATTACACTTATGATCACTGGCCTTTTATTATATAGGATTTTTTAAAAACACTATTTTCATAAGCCAGTCTGAGAAAAATAAGTACTATATGATTTCACTAATATGTGGAATCTAATGAACAAAATAAACTAACAAACAAAACAGAAACAGACTCAAAAAATCAAAACCTCAAAGACAGACAACAGTATAGTGATTACCAGAGGGAAACAGATATGGGGGGATGTAGAAAAGGGTATCGGGAGATAGTGATAGGAGACTTGACTTGGGGTGAACACACAACACAATATACAGATGATGTATGATAGAATTGTACACCTGAAACCTATATAATTTTATTAACCAGTAGCATCCTAATAAATTCAATAAAAAATAAAAACCACTATTTTCATAATAACACCAAAACATAACACCTTAGTATGCCTTTTTCACTGTGTTGACATTTGCATGGATGGACACATTTGCACATTGCAAAGCAATGCTAGGTAGAATTGCTTGCAAGGTACCTTAGCAACAACACCATATTGTACTAGTCATATTCTTCACTGCATGAATTCTGTTTAAATTTTTTAAATGCCAGATTCATTTGATAGATGAAGCAATAAATTTTATTAATTTTGTTAAATCTCAACTCTTGAGTAAATGTCTTTTTAATATTCTGCGACAAAATGGGAAGTACGAATAAGGCACTATGCCACATAGCCAAGTGTGATGACTATCTCAAAAAAAAGCCACTTTTTCCATGGAACATGATCTTTACTTCAAAGAAAAGAGGGAGTTCAAAAGAGAGCACAAGTAGTAGAGGATATAGGTAAAAAGTAAAGATATACTTCCAGCCCTCCAATAATTAATAGCGTAGTCTAGAAGACAAGTAAGTTTAATGTTAATTTACATGCCTGTCTCTTCAATGATTCTTCTTATAATCTCAATTATACTAGGAACTAGGCTGGCTATTAACTATTGAACTAAACCTGAAATATTAAGCTTTTCAATTGTAAGAATCCACAGGGTTCTAGATCAATGTACCGTATTTTCTGGCATAAGACAACTTTTTAACTCAGGAAAATCTTCTCAAAAGTCGGGGGTGTCATCTTATAGGGCGAGTGCTGAAACTTCCGAGCTGGACTGGAAAATCTGCGGTCGCAGCATATGGTGGGGGGAGCTCAAAAACAGCTGCACTCCATTCATTTCAATGGAACCGGACAGAGACTGCAAGTGTCTCCGGTCGACTCCTTTTTGTGCCACATACGGTCTCCGTCCGGACTTTTTAACCCAGGAAAATCTTCTCAAAAGTTGGGGGTTGTCTTATACGCCCAGTCATCTTATACGCCGGAAAATACGGTAGTTCTTTACCAACAGAACCCCAACAACAGTACATAGAAAAGTGCTCTGGTTAAAAGTAGCCAGATCACTACAGATCCACATACCCCATGAATTTGTCTTGTGTCTCCCCGTACTTATTCTCAATAGTGATTCTGTAGACCCCACTGATCTAATTCAATCATATTTTTTCCCAGGTTTCAACTAATTTATTTTGTTTCCTTCCACACAATCACACACATCTCTACATGCAGACACACAAACAACACCCTCCTGTGCAGACTGTCCCGGGCTCCCATAATCCTTCCAGTGGAACTTTTATTTCCCTAAAACAGAATCAAAGAAGATCAATGGGGCTCCTCCATCAAGTTTTTGTCCATTTTTCCGCAATTATGTTCTCTACTTTTCTTTGTCTAATTACATTGCTAATTCCTCTAAAAGTGATAACAATGCCTGACCAGTGTGGGTCAGTGGTTGAGCATTGACCTACGAACCAGGAGATTATAGTTCGATTCCTGGTCAGAGCACATGCCCTCCTTTCAGGCTCAATCCCCAGTAGGAGCAGGGGAGAGTGCAGGAGGCAGCCGATCAATGATTCTCCCTCATCATTGATGTTTTTATCTCTCCCTCTGCTTTTCTCTCTCTGAAATCAATAAAAATATTTTTAATAAATAAATAAAAGTGGTGACAATGGACATTTGATTTCTGACTGTAATTGAAATTATTTAGTGTTTCCATTAAGTTTGATATGGTTTTTTAAGTGTATAGTTCAGTGACACTAAATATATTCACATTGTACAACCATCATTTCCATCCATCTCCAGAATTTTTCCATCTTCCCAAATTGAGATCTATATCCAATAAACACTAATTCCCCATTGACCTCTCGCCCCAGGCCCTGGTAACTACTATTCTACTTTCCATCTCTATGAACTTGCCAATCACATTATTTCAGGAATGTGAAGTCCTGAAAGGCTGAGTAACTTTACCAAGGTCATGTGACTAATTTCTGGTAGATAAAAGTGAAAAGTTAAGCATTGCCCTGGCTGGGTGGCTCAATTGGTTGGAGCATCATCCTCTGCACCAAAGGGTTGCAGGTTCAATTCCTGGTCAAGGCAAATACCTACGTTAGGGATTTAATCCCCTCACCCTCTTCCTTCGTCTCTCTCTCTCTATATATATAATAACTTTTTTTAATGTAAGCACATAAAAAGAAAGTGGTGGTCATCTGTAGTCAAATTGATTCACTTCTATTCCTTTTTTGCCTAAGGAACTAGCCTTGGTCTGCTGAATTTCTGCAAGTTCTTTATTTGACAGTCTCTTACTATCTTTTAATGGAACAGATGTAGAAATTTGGGTCATATAGCAATATTGCTAAGGAATTATTAACTGGCTAAATAGTGTTGACCATAAATACTTATCAATCTGAATAAAATAATCTAGATTCTTAATCTTATTCTGTTCAACATTTTTATTAATGACTAGCTGTACCTCGCCACGTGTTGCTGTGGCTCAGTCTGGTTAAATGGAAAAAAAAAAAAAAGAGAAAGCACACCTTTCTAATATGTTTAATTGCACAATGCTTGTGGGTATACAATGCGCCCTCCCAGGCGGTCACCCCCATCCTGCCCAGATGGTCTGGCCTCGCACACATGCGCCTCTGCAGCCCGGGTCCCCCAGCGCCGGCATGCATCCCCGTTCCCCACCAGTGGTCCACACCCCGCATCCCAAGCCCCATGCCCGAAGCAGCCCGGCTGCTCCTGACTCCTGTCGGCAGGGGCCCTCGCCAAGTCACCCAAAACCCGGAGGAAAAAGGAGCCGAGGAAGCTCCCCCGTCCACGCCCGCCACACTCTCCATGAGCCCTCGGTCGCCATTGTGGGGAAGACCGCGGCGGCCGCCGGTGCCCCAAGCCCTAGCTCAGCCCCAGCCCTATTCATCTGCTTCCACAACAGTGTCGACGGACTTGTATGTGACTGCCTGGCTTTGAATGTTAGACTGAATAATACTGTTAAGTTCATAACATGTGTTGTTTTTATGCCCAACAAATAGCGTTGTTTTTCAAAAAAAGTATGTTTTTACCTTTTTTTCAAAAAAAGCATGTTTTTACCTGTCACAGGTGTGACATCTATATAATGTAGGTATATAAAAACATGCGTATTCGAGTGCAATGTTGTGTCAAAATTTCAAATCAATCGGTGAAGAACTTTCGGAGATTTGAGATTTTGAACAAACAAACATTTACATTTTTATTTATATAGATTTGGATGTGAAGATTTGTGACACAACGATGAAATCTGTAGTATGAAATGAAGAAAAGTGTGACAGTTGCACCTGCTAGATCAAAGAATCAATACTCAAAAGACAGAATCAAATTAGAATAATCAACTAAATCTAACATGATGCTGTATAGTGATATATAGTTCAACATTTGTGTTCAAAAAGATCCAAACTACTGAATGATCTGTTATAGGAAAAAAGCCATCACAAGAAACAAGCTAATGTAGTCTCAGGCTGCACTATTAGAAATGTCGAAATTGGAGAGGGGGTGAAGATTACACTCTGCAGGCTAAGGAGATCAATAACACAGTTCATCTCAATCAGCCTTCACTGAGCACCCACTATGTGCCAGACCACACATGAAATACTGTTTTTAGCTCCAGTTCCAAGCACAAGATTCATTTCACATCTTAACAATTCTAACAGAAAATAACCAAGAAAGTAAGATGTCTAGAAGTTTTTACTTGTAAAGGATAAAAGCAACTGCCCTGACTGGTTTGGCTCTGTGGATAGAGCGTCGCCTTGCGGACTCAAGGGTCCCAGGTTCGATTCCGGTCAAGGGCACGTACCTTAGTTGCAGGCACATCCCCAGTAGGGAGTGTACAGGAGGCAGCTGATTGATGTTTCTCTCTCATGGATGTTTCTAACTCCCTATCCCTCCCCTTCCTCTCTGTAAAAAAATCAATAAAATATATTAAAAATATATATATTTCTAAAAAAAAAAAAAAAGGATAAAAGCAACTTAAAAAAACTTATTCTGTAGATAATTATAATAATACCTAACATTTACTTAGCACTTACCATATTTTCTGGCGTATAAGACAACTTTTTAACCCAGGAAAATCGGGTGTCGTCTTATAGGGCGGGTGCTGAAACTTCCGAGCCGGACTGGAAAATCTGCGGTCACAGCATACGGTGGGGGGAGCTCAAAAACGGCCGCACTCCATTCATTTCAATGGAGCTGGATGGAGACTGCAGGTGTCTCTGGTTGGCTCTTTTTTGTGCCGCATACGGTCTCCATCCGGACTTTTTAACCCAGGAAAATCTTCTCAAAAGTTGGGGGTTGTCTTATACACCTAGTCGTCTTATACGCCGGAAAATACAGTATGTGTGGCAGTCATCAGGACGTGTCCCTTGAATCTCCCGTCAAGAAAGAGATCCAATTGGTAGGCATGCAATTAGCTCCCAGCTCCCAGCTGCAATCTCTCAGGAACCCTAGCTATCAAGCTGAAATCACGCTCTTTCTGGGCAGCCCAAGCCAATGACTAATCACAGCACCAGTACTAACAAAAGGCCATTTCTATCGAAAGCATGACTCGGCTAATGAAAAACTTTGCTCCAGAGTCTTCAGTTGGTCTGAGATGCTCCCTGCCCATTCTGTTTCCTCCCATCTTTCCTTTCATAGGAGTCCTCCGCCTCTCCCATATTCTTCTTGCATTTCTGTCTTGAAATCTGCTTCCAAGAACTCAAATTGGCACAGTTGGTGTCAGAAGTGAACTGAGAAAACAGAAGGTAAGATGGGGTTTGGAAACTAGATCACTTACTATCCAACTGGCAAGGAGAATCTCATCCTGGGTGGAATATACAGCATGGACAGTCCCTGACACAAGCTGGTGACCCAAATGCTAAAATTTCTTAGGAAAAGTGATAAAACCTTGGGAGACTGTTCCCAGAAAAAGAACACTGAATAGTGTAATGATTCCAGTACTTGAAAAGTGTGAGGAAACAATGCATACAAGAATAATGGAATAGCCTGGCTGTTGTATTGCAGTGACTCCCTCAAGGAGGCAGCTAACAAACAAATGGAAACTAAGTATGAAGGCCACAGGGCTCGCAAGTGGCTCAGAGAGGCCTTTATCACTTGTAGTGGAAGAATGTGAAAAGATGACGAGCGATCCCAAGATAGTTAAAGAATACAATGCTTCAAAAATAATTAAATGCTCATTCAAGGCAGATCTGTTATGCTAAGGTCAGGTCCTGGACTGGAAAACATGGAAGCCTGTTAGATGAAATAGGAACATCTAAGATGGCTTCCCCCCAAGATTTTGATTCTCCAGATCCTCTGACACCTCAGAGATTTCAGGGATAATATTAGCACTGCCCACTCTGCAGGAACATACTTCAGAGACATCTCACCTACAAAGCAATAAGAGTTCCACTTAGGATATGCCTCCCACCTCCATTCCTGCTTGCCAGGATAACTAATGTTAATCTTCCCAAAGGTTAACATTAATGGTGCTGCTTAATATATACAATCAACATAAGGCAAGAATGGATAAGCACAAGGCTGAGAGTGCCTGCCTCAATAAAAAGTTTCTATCCCTTGCTTAATTCCTGAACCTGAGACAGTTTTCAGATCCAGACCCAATGACAAAAAAAAAAAAAGATGGCTAGGGAGTAAGGACCCTGCAACACAATAGCATATACATATTTCCCCATATTCTTCCCCAAAAGAACCTCAGGTTATTTACTCAGGTTACTATATAGTGGAAAAGTAAAATACCCAGACATTTGAAGAACTACTGATCACAGAGTCTGAGATGACACTGATATCTGGAAACTAGAACATCATTACGGCCCTATTACAAAGGAAGGAATACAGAAATAAACAATAAATGGCCAAAGTCTAGCTTACAGTGGATCCACTGATCCACAAACCCAGCCAACAGTCATTTTCGCAGTCCCTGAATATATTTATGGGACTGGCATACTTTGTGGCTAGGATGACCCCACCTTGGATCCTTGGCCTGTTGAATAAGCACTATCACAGGGAAAAGGCCAAGTGAAACCTGGTATCTCCTCACTTTCTGGACAAAATAAAAAATCCAAGGTAGTGCCCTAACTGGTTTGGCTCAGTGGATAGAGCGTCAGCCTACGGACTCAAGGGTCTCAGGTTTGATTCCGGTCAAGGGCATATACCTTGGTTGCGAGCACATCTCGAGTAGGGAGGGTGCAAGAGGCAGCTGATCGATGTTTCTCTCTCACTGATGTTTCTAGCTCTCTATCCCTCTCCCTCTCTGTAAAAAATCAATAAAATATATTTTTTTTAAAAAAACAAGGTAGCATTGTGTAGAGGGTGGAGGTAAAAGAAATAGCAGAGATCAGTGCTCTCCTTAAGTATATTAAAGATGGAGGGGTAGTGGTACCTTTCATGTGTTTTAATTCACCAGTCTGGCCTCTGCAGAAACCAGCTGGATTCTGGAGAATGATTAAGACTACTGCAAGTTCAACTAAGTAGTAGCCATGACCATAAAGATGGGGGCCGAAGCTTATCTCACTAACCTACTTCTTCTAAGTTTCCCATCAGGAAGAGAAATCCATGGAACCCTGAAGGAGCTGTTCTCAGAAAATGTTCAGAGACACAGATCCATGAAGGAAAAAAAATGGACTGCAGACGTCACTTGGAGCTCTCTTCAAAAAAGAACTTGCATTTGAGTGCAAGGAGTAGTTAGCTAACAACTTTTACATGCAGCATGTTCAGATTTCATCTCAACCTTCTAGTCTAGGCCATACTCTCCTTGGGCAGCTCTTGAAATAATTAAGCCTGGTGGGTGTATTAGAATCTGGCCATTCTTCCTGATGCAAGACTCTTCTAACAAGGCAATTTTGAAAGCTGTTCAACCTATTGGGTTGGCTGAGGTTTTTTTCTTTCAGATCCATATTGCATACTGAGACCCTCTGATCAATTTGTCTTCCTTTCCTTCCATAGGCATTACATTCTATCCCCCACATAATCTCTTGCACTTCTTTTTTTAAATACATCTTTATTGTTCAGATTATTACAGATGTTCCTTTTTTAACCCCCATAGCTTCCCTCCACCTGGTTCCCACCCCCCTATGGTCTTACTCCCCCGCCCCACCACCACCACTGTCTTCATCCATAGGTGTAAGATTTTTGTCCAGTCTCTTCCCACACTCCTCATATCCCCTTCCCCCGGAGAATTGTCAGTCCATTCCCTTTCTAGGCCCCTACTTCTATTATATTCACCAGTTTATTCTGTTCATCAGATTTTTAATTCACTTGATATTTAGATTCACTTGTTGATATGTATATGTTGTCACTTTGTTGTTCATAATTTTTATCTTTACCTTTTTTTTCTTCTTCCTCTTCTTAAAGAATGCCCTTCAGCATTTCAAATAATCCTGGTTTGGTGGTGATGAATTCTTTTAGCTTTTTCTTGTCTGCGAAGCTCTTTATCTGGCCATCAATTTTACACAATAGCTTTGCTGGGTAGAGTAATCTTGGCTGTAGGTTCTTGCTGTTCATCACTTTGAATATTTCTTGCTACTCTCTTCTGTCTGCAAAGTTTCTGTTGAGAAATCAGCTGAGAGTCGTATGGGTATTCCCTTGTAGGTAACTAACTGTTTTTCTCTTGCTGCTTTTAAGATTCTCTCTTTGTCTTTTGCCCTTGGCATTTTAATTATGAAGTGTCTTGCTATGGTCCTCTTTGGATTCCTTTTGTTTGGGGTTCTCTGTGCTTCCTGGACTTGTAAGTCCATTTTTTTCACCAGGTAGGGGAAGTTTTCTGTCATTATTTCTTCAAAATAGGCTTTCAATATCTTGCTCTCTGTCTTCTGCTGGCACCCCTAAAATTCTAATGTTGGGAGGCTTGAAGTTGTCCCAGAGGCTCCTTACATTATCTTCACATTATTGGATTCTTTTTGCTTTTTGCTTTTCAGGATGGGTGTTTTTTGCTTCTTCGTATTTCAAATCTTTGACTTGGTTCTTGCGATCCTCTAGTCTGCTGTTGGATCTCTGTATATTAGTCTTTATTTCAGTCAGTGTATGCTTAATTTCTGACTGGTCCTTTTCCATTTTTTGGATATTCTCATTAAGATCCTTGAAGGTCTCACTTAGTTCCTCGGAGGCTCAAAGAAGATTCTTGAGTAGCCTTATAACTGTGATTTTGAACTATATATCCAGTAGTTTGCTTTCCTCCTTTTCTTTCATTTGTGGCCTGTTTCTTTGTGTCCACATTTTGGCTGCTTCCCTGTGTTGACAGAGTGGTTTTGTGTGGTAGGTGTCCTCTTGGGCCCAGTGGCTCAGCCTCCCCAATCACCTGGGGTGCACACTCTTGGTGTACACCTTTGAGGGCTGGTGCACAGTCTTGTTGGTATCATTGGGAAGAAATGACCTCCAGGCCAATTGATTGCAAGAACCTGCTGTGTCTATAGTGAAAGAATTGCTGTGCAGGAGACACCCTTATGGGGCAGGACTTGTTTCAGTGGGGCTTTGGTGCTCACTGAGTCTGTCTCTTGAGTGTGTCCCTTATGGATGTGAGGAGTTGAAATCTGGTATCTAGCCACTGGGGACACTGGCTCCTATATCTTCAAGGAGGTGCAAAGTCAGCTGCTGTGTGAGTCCGCCCAGGAGATGGTACAGCGAGACCAGACCTATAGATTTCTCCTCGTTGTTTGGGGTTTGGAACTTTTGGAGTCCTCTGTCCCAGCTGCAGTTTGTTAGGTTAGGCTGCAGGCAGACAAGTGCACAGCTTAGGTGGGGTCGTAAATTGGGTTGGGCGGGGTCGCAGAGAATCACCAGGACAGAGCAAACAGCAATGGCTGTCCCTCAGCCATCTCCGAGGCTTCTCTGTGTTTTTGCATCTCCACACCATTGAGACCCCGAGTCTCAGAGCTCCGCATCAGCGATCGCCGCTAACAGCTCTGCTTGAAAGTCACTCTCGCCTTCCACCCCTCCTTCTACCCCATTGCCAGACAGCCCGAAACGAGTTCAGTGTGGCCCTGGAGCTTGTATTCCTTTTCTGATTGAAACTCCCCACGGACCCAGGTGCTGCCGCCACCGTTTCGTGTGCATCCGTACCTCTCCATTCTTGGCGCCTTCTACTCAGTCTCAATGCACTCCTTCTCTTGCCTTCTAGTTGTAAACTTTCTACTGCCCTGATTCTGGAGGATGACTGTTTAGCTTTATAGTTGTGGTTTTAATGTAGTTGTGGGAGGCAGCGCATTCAGGTATATACCTTATGCTGCCACCTTGGTTCTCCCCTAATCTCTTGCACTTCTAATGTGTTGCTTCCCAGGGGACCTACAGCAACGTATTATG
This sequence comes from Murina feae, assembly GCA_004026665.1. Lineage (NCBI taxonomy): Eukaryota > Metazoa > Chordata > Mammalia > Chiroptera > Vespertilionidae > Murina > Murina feae. The sequence goes on along the minus strand of PVJC01018538.1, from coordinate 15,325 downwards.
TAATTAACTCCTTAGACGATTCATCTCATTTAACCCACTAAAGTAGAGTTGTTATTCACATTTTACAGATGAAAAAACAGACACACTGAAAAGTTAACTAATTTGCCCAAGATCACACAGTAAAAGCAATGGAATTAAAATTTGAGCTCAGGCAGTATGACTTCAAAGCCTTCACTTTTAGTTACCATACTAGTTAAAACAAGATATTATCTTGTCATCCTCAGATATTAAGATGAGAGTAATTATTTTGTATAATTTTAGAGAGCAAAACAACAAAAGGATAACTACGAGAGAAAAGCAGACTTTTGGCTAAATATAAAGCTATTTTCTAATAATTAGCAGTAACCAGCACTAGAATGAGGTCCTTTAGGAAGTAAGCAGAGCCTATCACCTGAGATTGAGACTTTATAAAACAGATTAAAGTTGACCTAGATCAGTAAAAGATACTAACTATTATGTGGGAGAAAAGGATTCCTCAGCCAATAAGTTTGGGTAATACACTGCTGAATAAAATTAAAGAAGTTTCTTTACTTTTACTCCTCCATTTAAAAAATACTAATGTGTATTTGCAAAACCCAAATTCATTTGATTAAAGAACACTTCCTTGCTTCTGGTGTACAATGATTTCTTCCCAAAGTTAAGATTCACTGAAGTAAGGACTACAGAAAAAGTTAACAAGACAATTTTCTAGCTGTTCAACAATCTCCCAGTTAGTAAAGACATAATCTGTCTATTTATATGTCAATATTAGCATCTCCAATACCTTGAGGATGGTAAGACTATGCAAGTTTTCACAGTAAAATTCATCTAAACAGAGCAGTGCTGACCTCAGTGGCTGAGGAGAGCAGGACAAAGTCGTGGTGGTGGGAAGATGGCCCCTTCTCCTATCAAATGCAAAGAAGCCCACTCTGATGAGAAGTCCAAGGATCGCTCTAAAAATACAGGGGCCCCCAAGGAGCCAAGCAAGAAGGATAGTGGCAGGGATAAAACTTGAAAGAGGCGCAGCGCTTCCAGTGGTAGGTAGCAGCAGCATCAGGTCTCGGTCCAGCTCTGGCTCCAAGACTAGCACTGGCTCAAGCAGCGGCTCTAGCTCTTCATCAGGATCAAGCCACTCAGGAAGTTCCAGCAGATCCCGAAGTTCCAGTTCCAGCAGCTCTTCTGGCTCTCTAACTCCTTTTCAGCACAGACATGATAATAGGCAAGGGGAGCCTCTCCCACATCGGCTGCAGGCAGGTGGTAAGGTGCAAAGGGTCCTGGACTGCAAGAGCCCCGGACTGTGAGAAGGATGTCTGACTGCCAGGGGGCCTAAGCCGGCAGGCAGATATCTCCCAAGGGGTCCCGGACTGCGAGTGGGCTGAAGGATCCCCTCTCCTCTGCTCCCCAGTGCACAAATGTCATGCACCGGGCCTCTAGTTTTCATATAACACATCTCAACATGCATTTTTTCTCAAACACATATACACACTATCACCAAGAAGAAAAAAAAAGGGAAGGGAATAGAGAAAAAAGAGGCCTCAGCAAAAAGCTATTCATTCATCCAGCTAACTTCCAGAATTTCTGTTTTTATTCAGAAATATATTTCATTATATGAAAAACTTTTATATAAATTACAATCCCTTGGTCTTAGTTCTTCTATCTTCCTTAGCCACCATCCAGAGTACATTGCTACCATCCCCACCTTCACCCCCACCAGGGGTTCTCATTCTCTTACTTCATTAATGACATTTACTCACCATTGCCTGGAGTTGTCTACATGTTATTTATCTTTTCATTCACTACTTATTTAGAAACAGTGAATAGAATACTAACTGTTGAAAGGGATGTAAACATCTAGACCACCATTCATTTTCAGATCGGAGAAATGAGGTCCAGAGATTGCAGTTTTCTAATAATAGCAAAGCAGTCATTTTTATCTGCTTCAAAACTACCAGTATATGGTGTATTTTACAATAAATTTTTTTAAATACCAGTATATGAAGCTTAAGTTTCTCAAGTACACACACACACACACACACACACACACACACACACACACCTTTTTCTTATACAAAATGCTACATGCGAATATTCACCGAAGTCAATCAACTAAATTTGTGCTCTCCTAATATGAATATTTCGTCAAGCAGTATGGAACACCCTAAAATAAAACTAATACAGAACACATCGGGAGGTTCACAAGATGAAAAACAATGTGGATTTTATAAGCAGAGCTATATGGTTTGACATAGATGTGGTTTCCCAAGACTCTCAGTTCTTTCAGCTGTAAAATAGGCATAACACTATGGATACTATAGGGTCATTTTAAGAATTAGAAGTAACATGTGACACACCTAGCAGAAGGTGCACACTGTTGACAAAGCTTTCATATTACACAAGAAATCAAGAAAAACTTCATAAACCTGGAATCTTGGAAGGATTGGGTAGTGGAACATGCAGAAACAGGAGGGATGATCAGGTTAGAACCAAATCATGAAGGGCTGTGCCATATTAAAGAATCAATGTTAAAAAAAAATCAATTTTATTTTTTTTAGACATTGAGCAGAAATGTCTAATGACCTAAATAAAACCACAATTTACCTCAGCTGCTAATTTTTTTAAAAAGCCTATGGGCAGTTATTATATCACCAGAATAACAGAAAGGTTAGATGATATATTTTGAAGTTTTAAGGTTTTTCTCAAACTCAAAGTATTTTACTTCAATTACTTTTTAGGAGTTGTTTTTCATGTTCAATTGGAAATTAAAAATGGATATTAGAGTTTACATAAACCCTGACAGAATTTCAAAATATTTTCATACTGCTTGCTTTTTATTTTAATAAAGATAATTTTTAAGACAGGTCTGCTGTGCTTTGAAACAATAACAAATAAAAATATATACCATTTACTCTTTATTCATTTTAATAAAAGGAATGCTGGCAGATACTACCAAACAATCATAGGAGGTAGAAAAGAACCATATTACAAATAGAAATGCATACCTTTTCATTAATCCCAGCAAAAAGACTCCAGAACTGCTGAATTCTTTTTTAACTTTATATTGAAATTATGGCATCCAAAGCAAGTAAAAGGCTGTATAACAAACCAGTGGAAGCCTTTCAGCTCACTCAGTGCAAAGTTACTATTTAAAGAATATAAAAGTGATCAAATCAAGTGGGAAAATACTTGGGGTGATCCACTGTGTGCAGAATGAAGGTCCAAAACTTGCACTTTATTAACTCAAACATGGTTCCCTGCAGTATTTACTATCCTATATAATAAGAGGGTTATATGCAAGTAGACCGAACAGCAGAACAAACAAACAACCAATTAAAGCTTAATATGCTAATGATATGCTAAGGCTGTTCAACTGCTCACTATGACATGCACTGACCACCAGGGGGCAGACATTCGACCAGTCACTATGACGTGCACTGACCACCAGAGGGCAGATGCTCTACCAGTAGGTTAGCTTGCTGCTGGGGTTCAGCTCATCCGGACTGAGCAAGATGGGCCAGACACACCCTAGAGCCCTCCCTTCGGTCCCTCCCTGGCCCGATCGTGCACGGTTGGGGTCCCTCAGCCTGGCCTGCACCCTCATGCAATCCGGACCCCTTGGGGGATGTTGGAGAGCCGGTTTCAACCAATCCCACAGGCCACTCCCCTTAGAAGGGTGCCAGATGCAGGGATCATGGCTGGTGAGTGCTGCCTCCCCCGATCAGGACTGATTGAGTGATCAGGACTGATTGGGTGCTAGCCCACGGCAGGCATAGTGGGGCCAGGATGAGCAGGAGCGGCAGACAGGAGCTACAGGCGGTGTTGGACTGTGGGTTTTGGCCCTATCCCTGCAGGCCACCCAGAGGGACTCCACCTGTGCACAAATTCATGCACCGGACCTCTAGTTTTGAAATAACTTTAGAAACATTAGCAAGTCATTATTGATGACTCTGAACTATGTTCTACAAAAATCTCATAGAAAAGCTTTAATGCCTTGATTGGAAACAATAGGTACTATACTACATATAAGAATAAAGAGTAATGACTAATCATTATGTATATAGAATTTCATATCATGGAGAGGTAATAGCAATCGCTAAAATCTGTCAGTCTAATGCTTAGAAACATTAATAGCTAAATATACAACTGGACTAACTTTTTAGAAATATTTCAGCAGTTAAAGGAAAACTAAAACTAAGGCTTACAATTGCCTTTTCTTAAACAATATTCTTAGAATACAACCTTTTATAGTTAAAGCCCCCACACCACTTATTCCCATCATCACCCAATATGGTTGACCAGTTCCACTGAGTTCTGGTTATGAATGATGGTTATGGTGATGAGTGGATAAATAAAATGTGTTACATCCATACAATGGGATATTATTTGACAATAAAAAGAAATTAAGTACTGATACATGGTGAACCCTGAAAACATTATGCTAAAGTAAAAGAAGCCAGTAACATATTGTGTGATTCCATTTATAGAAAATGTCCAGAATAGATATGCAGATCGGCAGAGGCAGAAAGTACATTGGTGGTTGCTTAAGGGCAGGGAAGACTGAGGGGGTGATCTGGGAAGTGACTGCTAATGAGAATGGGTTTCTTTATAGAGAGATGAAAATGTCTAAAATTAGATAATGATGTTTGCACAATTCTGCGACTAACCAGCCACTAAAGTACTTTAAATGAGTACATTGTATAGTATGTGAATTATATCTCAATAAAGATATTACCAAAAATAGAGCCTTATGTAATACTTTAAACAACAAAAAAGAGCCTTTCCTAATACTCTAAATTTAATTGAAATATATGTAATTCTTCACTTCACATTTTACAGCCTCTTTACAGTTAATATTATTTCAAACTGCCAGAAAAACCCAAGGCTGAATATACCCAAACTTTCCCTAATTTATTAAAAATTCTAGACTCATCTTACCATTTTCTTTTATCTTACTTCCTAAGGCTCCTTCCTCTGAAAGGTAATAAATTTCCATTTAAAATTAATTAATATTTTTAAATCTAGGGAATGGATTTACTACTTCTATATTTTTTTAAAATGCAACAAAATTATCATAGGTATTTAAAAAGCACATTCTTAAGGATATGTCATCATAAATAACAGAGAAAAGATAACAAATCACTTAGAATTTCCAACTAAAGAAACTATTATAGCCAAAAGCCTAGGTCCAGGAAAGTATGTTTTAAGCTTAAATAAACAAATGTTCGGATATTAAACTAAAAGACAACAGAAAAAAAAATTTAAGACGACTTTAAAAATAGTTCTGCAATATAAAATCCTAAATGCCTCAAGATCCCCATTAACATTCATTAAGTTTTCCTTTTCCCTTACCCAATATGAATTTGATGCCTTTTCTTGATTTCAACATGTCCATAGAGATTTCCTTATCTTTACCTATTTTATTAAAGGCTCTCAGGAAGTATTTAACATTATATATTGTTCTAATTTTTCCAATAGTTCAGTTCTATAAGTTCAGTTCTTTACAGTAATCCAAAAGAAAAAAATTGTAAGTACAACTTAATATGCATAATTGAAATTATTTTATAAATACCATTTTTAATTATTTTATTAAATAAAATGTATTTAGTATCATAAAGTATAAGATTTTGTACTAACTACACAACTAAAATACTAACTACGGACACCTTGGTTCCTCCTTAATTTAGCAATCTCTAGTACTTTAAAATGGTCATAATGATTTTATTTCTTAGTAGTAAACTATATAAATAAACAATGATCTTTCAAACTCTTTCAAAGAGAAGTAAACTAGAAGCATATTTTCTACTTCCAGAGTAATAATGACTTACTGGGACTGCTGGGACTAAATCATAGCTCTGATTTACACATTATATCATTTAATCCTTACAATAATCCATAAGGTGGGTATTATCAGCTTCATTTTGTAGAAGAGAAAATTAAGGCTTAAATTGCGCCTTTGCAATTAATCTCTGTCAAGCACATAACAGGTACCAAATAAAGTTTACTGAATGAAATGAATAGTGGTAACTTAGCAAGAGAGAAAGAAATAGGATCATCTCCACTCATTCTGCCTTTCTGAGGAGTTTATATAAAATTATCACTTAGCCCTGGCTCAATGGATAGAGCGTCAGCCTGCGGACTGAAGGGTTTGATTCCGGGTAAGGGCACATGCCAGGGCTGTGGGCTTGAACCCCAGTTGGGGGTGTGCAGGAGGCAGATCAATGATTCTCTCTCATAATCAATGTTTCTATTTCTCTCTTCCTCTCTAAAATCAATTTTAAAAAACAAATAAAACTATCACTTACCAGGCAATATATATTAATTACCTCCTTAAAGAATAAAACACTGAATGAGGAATTGGAAGAGGAAAGAAAGATCATATATAAAAATTATTAATATTCCTACAGGCAAGCTACTATTAATATTCTTACAGGAAAGAAAGATCATATATAAAAATTATTACTATTCTTACAGGCAAGCTAATATTCTACATTAAACATAAAAGCCTTAGCAAGAGATCTAGTATATTTCATTCAATTACAACCCCTGTCTGACCCTGCCTTATAACCGTTAACTAAATATGTCCTGCTTCTATAATTAGCTAGTTGTAGCAGAGACCTCATTATTGTATTTCTAAGAACACCCCTTTCCCTTCATCTCTGAAATCAATAAAAATGTAATTTTTTTAAAAAAAAACTAAAATTTTATAACTATCTTTTACAGGTCACAAATTTCTTCGGATATACTTACCCTGAAAGTCTTACAAGATAAGTATAACTATCTGCATTTTACAGACAATAACATTGAGGTCCAAGGAAATGAGAATCAAAGTAAATGGCCAGGTATTCTTTTATAACAACACAGCTACCACAAAAGGCTCTCAAATGTTTGTTGACTGAATCAGCTGTCCCTTGAAATACCTTTTCTCTAAGATTAAAACACCATTATATGTTGCTAAGAGAAATGACTATATTGCCACGTAAGACTTGGTAGTTTAACTAGAAAACAGACACCATACTTTCATTCAGCTTGCCAAGGTGAGTTAACTTTAAACTTATATCAGTGATTTCTCAAACTGTGATAGAATTAAGCATAGGGGCGCTTGATAAGAATTAAGATCCTTGGACCATCACCATTCTCAGAAATTCTTTTTAAATTATTACATTGATTTTAGAGGGAGGAAGAGAGAGAAACAGAGACCGACACTGATCTGTTATTCCACTTATACATTCGTTGGTTGATTCTTGTATAGGGGGTTGGGGGTAGAGCCCACAACCTTGGCATTTCGGGACAATGCTTTAACAAACTGAGCTACCAGGCCGGGGCCCTAGAAATTCTGATTCAAGGGGCAGGAATCTGCATCTTTTAATAAGGACCCTCAGTTGATTCTAAAGTTGGTAGTCTTTAGGGACACACTGAGAAAAACTGCACTGGACTTTTTAAAATCTAATTTAATCTATAGAAAAAAATTTTAATCAAGCCAGTTTTTTACCATTATAAATATTTGAGCAAAATCTTACAAAAAACAATATACGGATACTGCTTGTAACAGAAAAGGTCCTCAAAAACATTTCCTACACCAAACCTCCCTAGATTTCAGGAGCTTCTCTTGCTGCACAGGTGGTAAAAAGTCAGGGGTCTTTTAGGTAGTTACCCATGTTATTCTGTTTTTATTGATCAACTCAACTATGATTACAACAGAATTTAGTAAAACATTTTTATATGTCTTATTCAAATGCCTGTATGTTAAACAGTAAAACGGAATAGTCTTTTATCTTTGAACCTAATATGCAGAATAATTTAAAAATTACCAACAGTATAAGCCCAACATTTACACTTCAAATGACCATAAAAATGTACTATGAGATTACAGGTGACCTTTCCCCCATTATTAAATATTTATGGAGAATCCATACAGTGCCTTTCTGTACCTTCCAAGTTTTCAACAATAAGCATATTTGTTTTTTTCATGTTTATAAAAGTTTTAGAAGTCCTTATCAATCCTACAACCTTCACATGCATAATAAGAAAACAACTTTCAACCGCATTTATCAGAAACCATAAGCACGTATAAACCTGGCAAAGGGCAGTAGAGTGTAACCACTAGTCACTAACTTTTCTATTAATCCCAGGACAAATCATTTAACTTCTGACATTTAGAATATGTACCCTTTCCACCAGGTGTCTATTATTAGGATACCACGACTTTTAAAAATCCTCTCGTCATCCATTCTGTGGGTCTAGTTAGGTAGAGCATTTCTGTACCAAGGACTGAAGCATTAAAATGCACTTCCAGGGGGAGGAGAGGGGAACTGGCTTCGGCAAAAATACATGTATGTGTATTTTTAAATAATTGTGAGCATTTATCGAGAAACGTCGCAAAGCTGGGAAGGAGCTTTCTCCAAGGCAGACCACGCTGCGAGGCAAAACGTAACCGAAGAAGGCAGGGATGAGCTACCGGCAGGTGATGAAATTTCACCTCAAATAAGACGCAAAAGGTTCTTTTCAACCCATCAGATGGTACATGACACTCCAGGGGCACCAGGGGCTGACGGGGCCCAGCACTCCCGTCACTCTGAACCCCCCACCCGCATCCCCGGCCTCCCGCCCTTCACCCCGACTCTGCGGGGCTCGGTCGGGGGGCGCGGAGAAGCCGAGGCTGTTTGCAAGCAGGCGTCCTCCGCGCGCCTCTGGGAAGAACGGGCAGGGTCGGGAGGAGAGGCTGCGCTCCGCCCGGGGCCAATCCGACGGGCGCCAGTGCCCCGCCGGCCCCTGCTCCACACCGGGCGGCGCCGGAACCGAGGCCGGGCAAGGGCTTCTCGGCGGCGCGGGGCCTAGTCGCCCCTCACGCGCCTCCAGCCTCCTCGGGGACAGCGGGGAAAGGCTGAGGCCCCGGCCGCGGAGTTGAAGGGGTTGGGGGGGGGGGTTGCCGCAGGGGCCGGACTCCCCGCCGCCCGGCTAGAGAGCTGCCGCCCCGGCCACCCCCGGAGGCCGAGGTCGGCGAGCCCGGGACGCGCCGCGCACACTCACCTCGAGCCGCGGCCGCCGTCGCCTCAGCATGGCCCGGGGGGGTCGTCCCCGAGCCCGCAGCCGCCTCCGGAGGGCACCGGCGCTGCCCCGGCGCCGCCGCGAAGCTTCCCAGCGCTGAAGGGGCTGTGGCCGCCGCCGCTGCTGCTGAGGCCCAGCACCCGCCGAGCCGCATCGGGCTCCCGGGCCACCGCGGCCACGCGGAGAGCGGAGGGGCTCAGCGGAGCGGGGTCGGGGGCGCCAGGCTGCGGCGGGACGTCCGCGGTGCCGCAGGCGGGGATCCTCGGCGGAGCCTCCAGCGTCGCCTTGGCTGCTCCTGCCCCCGGCGCCGCTGGGCCACAGCGCCCCCTGCACCCCACGCCGGGCTACGGCGCGAGGACTGCGGCGCAGCTCAGGCACGAGCGGCCGGGAACGCGGGGAGCGCGGGGAGGTTGGGAGGGGGGCGGGGCGGGGCGCTCCCTGCTCGGCCCAGACCTCCCGCCCGCCCCGGGGACGCCTCCGGGAGGCGGAAGCCCCTAGGTCCTCGCCCGCACGGGTGCCCCCCACCCAGCCTGGTCCGTGTCCTCAGACTCGAGCACCTTTGCACCCTCGCCTTCACCCCAGGAGGGACAAGAACGTCCCTGGCCACTCACTCGGACTCTCACCTGAGAGCAGGAGCGCGAGGGCATCTCCTGGCTTTTCCTCTCCGGTTGAAGGGGACCCGTCCGTGTGCCTGGGTGTGAGAGAGTGACCCAGCACCAACCTTTTTACACACACACACACACACACACACACTCCTCTCCCAAAACAGATGAAGGGATTGTCTTTGACCTTAACTTTTTTTGGATCTACTGGGATTCTTTACAGTAATTTCCAGCAGATACCAAACCTTAACCACTACAACCTGCCCCATACTTAAAACTAATAATATTTTGAGCAAGAGAAGAAAATAGCCAACCGGTTGTCCTGAAATTCATAAACAATTTAAAGAAAGGAACTATGCACCGCTCTAAACGAATCCCCTCCCCCATCTCCACCTCTAATCTCCCACCTGCCACCCCTGCTAAGTCTCAGGTAAGGCCCTGAAGGGAGGCAGTTGTCACCTAGGGGGGCTGTGGAATCATTCTGTTTAGATACCCCATGCTCGATCCCACTCAAACTCCAGGGTGCAAAGGTCAGAACCAAAAACAAAAGAAACAAAAAGACTGTGTGTTAAACAGAAATTCTCCAAATCCTGTTGTCCCCAATTTTTCCAAATACTAGTACGTTATTTTACCATCGAGTAGGACTATAAAATGAGCAGGGACTTTGGTGGCCGACGCTAATACTACCGATTCCAGCCTCTGTTGTTATTTTACTTGATGACCCTCTGCAAGTTAATTATTTCCACCCTCCGTTCCCATGCTTACCTTGCCAGTTATTGTGAAGACTGGAGATAATTTATGTAAAGGAACTGGACTATAGAAGGTATTCAAATTAAGTTTCAATTCTTGTTGGTTCCAAAACACCATTGTTCCCACCTGCTTTTGCTTACTCTCTCTCTCTCTCTCTCTCTCTCTCTCTCTCTCTCTCTCTCTCTCTCTCTCTCTCATTCCCGTCAGAAGATGTGTGCATTATTTTTCATCATCTTTGGTCTGGGTAAATTTCCCTAATATAATATCCCTCCATTGAGGAATAATAGAACTTAATACACTAGATCCTGTCACATTCTACTGCATAGCAGATGTCAGCATAGACCCAGTATGTTTTCCTTTTAAAAAAAATTATAAGGCAGTCTCACCTTACCTGAGGTTATGTCCTAATAATAAAAAGCTCTTAATGAGATAATTATATATGGTCTCCAGGAACTTTCAAATAATAATTGAGCAGCCACCTTAGAGATAATGTAACCTAGTAGCTCTCTTCCAATCAATGAAAGCTGTTCCTGTACAATCCTGAGTGTGCCTGCACCACCTACCTCTGCGTCACATTACCAAAAAACTACTACCCCCTTTTTAAACCGAGAGAAATTGGTGCTCCCAGGGAAACTATGATTCAGCCTCACAACAACTCCATGAATTAAGTACTACCTACCACCATTTCACATGTGAAATGTATCCAATCTAAGGAAAAGCTGAAAATAAACCCTGAGATTCCTTTGGTCTTCCAATATTCAGAAAATGCTGTAAGAGTAAGTTATTTGCTGCTAAAATTTTTCAATCTAGAGCAGCGGTTCTCAACCTGTGGGTCGCGACCCCTTTGGGGGTCCAACGACCCTTTCACAGGGGTCGCCTAAATACATCCTACATGTCACATATTTACATTACAATTCATAACAGTAGCAAAATTACAGTTATGAAGTAGCAACGAAAATAATTTTATGGTTGAGGGGTCACCACAACATGAGGAACTGCATTAAAGGGTCGTGACATTAGGAAGGTTGAGAAACTTCTAGAAATGGGCGCTTTAACTTAGATTGATTTGACAAGCTAACATTATCACCGTGCTTTCTAAGACTAGTTCACTACCACCAAAAAATCTGCATTTGTTTAGGAATAATCATGCTATCCAGGGAGTAGCAACTACATGAAGATGATTCATTTGGCCCCGCCTGTGTGACAAGAGGTCATGGTTGGATTCTCGGTCAGGGCACATGCCCGGGTTGGGGGCTTGTTCCCCAGTAGGGGGTGTGCAGGAGGCAGTCAATTAATGTTTCTTTCCATCTCCTTTTCTCTCTGAAATCAATAAAAATATATATATTTTTAAAAAGATGATTAATTTGTTCCCAGGACCAGTATCCTCTTGTTTCACATTTCTCCTCATCTATTCAAATTATGTTGCTGAAAGAGGCTGCCTTTATCATCATTACCACCTTTCTGATTATTCCATTGTTTTGGCTCTTTGTACCCATTTTGCTCTCTGCTCCTAAATGTCTCCTCTGTTTTTCTCCTCTACTGTAAATCTTTTTCATTTTAATCTACATTGACCTTCTGTCCATTGATTTGGTTATCATACCATCAGTTTCACATTGATTTCTACTACTATCCACCCAGTGACTCTAAATATCTCTATTCCCCACCTGGAAGACGCTCCCCCTCTCATTTTTATACCATATACATCCATCCTATAGAAAGCTAGTGCTCTAAGAATGGTTTCTTCAAGTGAGTTTCAGCTGTAGCACCCTAAACAAAATTTTCTTTGCTCTTTAAAATTTATTCTTTAAAATTCAGGCCTTTTGCCAATTATACCTGAATAAAACTGGGAAGGGGGGAATTCAGGCCAAAAATATATCCATTTCCTGGCTTAGTAAATAGCACAGGAGGCACAGTTTTTGTGTCTCTGTCCTGGACAATACATATTTATGCTAATAAAAGGTTAATATGCTCATTAGACTAGGACGATTGGACATCTTCCGGTCATCCTTCCTTCCTTCCAGACAAAGACATGGTGGGGGGGTTGAGGCAGAGTGTGCCTGCACCACCTACCTCTGCGTCACATTACCAAAAAACTACTACCCCCTTTTTAGAGGTGATCAGGCCAGCAGGGGAGAGCAGTTAAGGATGACCAGGCCAGTAGGAGAGAGCAGTTAGGAGCAGCCAGGCTGGCAGGGTGGGGAGGCAGTTAAGGGCTACCAGGCTGGTGTGGGGAAGCAGTTAGGGGCAACCAGGCCATCAGGGAGGGCAGTTAGGGGCAATCAGGCAGGCAGGCAGAATGGTTAGGGGTGATTAGTCAGGCAGATGAGTGGTTAGGAACCAGTGGTTCTGGATTGTGAGAGGGATGCCTGTGGGATTTGGACCTAATCTGGCAGTTGGACATCCCCTGAAGGGTCCCGGATTGGAGAGGGGGCAGGCCAAGCTGAGGGACCCCTCCCCCGTTACTGATTTTGTGCACCGGGCCTCTAGCAGATATATAAAGGAACTGTTATAATTAGTTTTTGATCCATTTATCCCTAAATATTTCCAGTCTATTTCTTCAAAAGAATGGTACAAATATCAGGCTATAATTATCAAAATCAAAAACTTAACATTGAGGAGGAGAAACCAAGATGGTGGCATAGGTAAACACCTGAAATTGCTGCCTCGAACAACCACTTCAAAAATACAACTAAAAGACAAAACAGACATCACCCAGAACCACAGGAAGGCTGGATGAGTGGAAATTCTACAACCAGAAGGAAAGAGAAAAGCACACTGAGACTCAGAGGAGGCACGGAAGTGAAGTGCAGAGATATGGAGGCATACGTGAAAAGGGCTGGCAACTGAGGACATAGTTGTCTTTTTCAATCAGGAGGGAGACACAAGCTCCCGACCTCTGAACTCCAGTTCTGGGCAAGTCTCTGGGGATCCAGACTCATATGGGGAGAAACTGAACTTTCTGGTATCAGGAGTAACTCAAGGGTGGCTTTCTCGCAAAGGTGCTTGCAATGATTACCAATTACCATGGGACACTGAGACCGAGGGCCTCTTAGGGCTGGGCTGAGGATCAGCCATAGCTGTTTGTCCACCCTGTGGATTCCCTGAGACCCCACCCCAGAGTGTGCACAGAGGCTTTTGCATATGAATGACCTGGCCCTTTGCAATCTACAATTACCTAACAAACTGCAGCTGGGTCAGACAGACCCAGAACATCCAAAAGAAGGCCCATGGCTCCACAGCAGCTTGCATTGCTTCACAGCTGGGCCTCATCTGGGCACCCCCAAACCCAAACAAAGAAGTATAATCTGCATATCTCTCCATAGCTCCTGCTGGGTAGCCTCAGGCAGAGGCTAAATTAGCACCTCCTTAGAGATCTGAGAGCCAGTGTACCCAGTGGTCAGAGTGGGACCATCCAGATTACAACGCCTCAGATCCATAAGGGACACACACAGGGGGCAGACCCAGTGAGCACCAAAGCCCCATTGAAGAAAGTCTTGCCCCAGAAGGGTGTCTGCAGCACAGAAGTTCTCCCATTATAGACACAGCTGATTCTCACAGCCAATTGGCCTGGAGGTCAATTCCTCCCAGTGATACCTACAACAATCAAGGTTTAACTACAACAAGACAGTGCACAAAGCCCACATAGGGGTGCACCAAGAGTGTCCACCTCAGGTAATTGGGGAGGCTGAGCCACTGGGTCCTATAGGACACATGGCACAGAAAGCCACTCTATCAACACAGGGAAGCAGCCAAAATGCAGAGACAAAGAAACAGATCACAAATAACAGAAATGGAGGAAAGCAAACTACTGGATATAGAGTTCAAAACCACAGTTATAAGGTTTTTCAAGAATTTTCTAGAATTCTTGATATTTCTAGAATTCTGATAAAATTAGTGAGAACCTCCATAAATCTAGTGAAACCCTTGAGGATATGAAAAAAATACCAACTAGAAATTAAGACTGAAATAAAGAATATTATACAGAGATCTAACAGCAGACTAGAAGATCACAAGAATCAAGTCAAAGATTTTAAATACGAAGAAGTAAAGGAAAAGAATCCAAAAATATGAAGATAGTGTAAGACGCCTGTGGGACAACTTCAAGCATACCAGCATCCGAATTATGGGGGTACCAGAAGAGAGAGAGCAAGATATTGAAAACCTATTTGAAGAAATAATGACAGAAAACTTCCCCTACCTGGTGAAAGAAATAGACTTACAAGTCCAAGAAGCACAGAGAACTCCAAACAAAAGGAATCCAAAGAGGATCACACCAAGACACATCATGATTAAAATGCCAAGGGCAAAAGATGAAGAGAGAATCTTAAAAGCAGCAAGAGGAAAACCATTAGTTACCTATAAGGGCATACCCATATGACTGTCAGCTAATTCCCAATAGAAATTATGCAGGCCAGAGGGAGTGGCAAGAAATATTCAAAGTGATGAATAGCAAGAACCTACAACCAAGATTACTTTACCCAGCAAAACTATCATTCAGAATTGAAGGTCAGATAAAGAGCTTCATAGAGAAGAAAAAGCTAAAGGAGTTCATCACCACCAAACCAGTATTATATGAAACTAGGGGCCCGGTGCACAAAAATTTGTGCACTTGGGGTGGAGGGAGTCCCTCAGCACGGCCTGTGCCCTCTGACAGTCTGGGACCCCTCAGTGGATGTCCTATGATGGCCCCAGTCTGCCAGGCGCCTTGTGTGTGTGTGTGTGTATGTGTGTGTGTGTCACCACTGGGGACTTACCCCCAGCCGCATCTGAGGCTCGGAGCAGTCCTCCTGTGTGTGTCTACCTGCTGGGGACCTGCCCCAGGCACACCGTGGAGGCTTGGAGCAGGCACCCCCTCTATGTTGATCTCTCAGACTCTTGCCCTCCCCAGCATGTTGTTCTCTTTTTTGAGCGTGGCCAGGGCTGGGTGCAGCCTGCCTCCCAAGCTTGCCTAC